>JAXRKP010000534.1:270000-280306 GCA_037039925.1 Doris montereyensis
TATTATTATTATTGTTAATAGGATTATTATTATTATTATTATTATCATTATCATTATCATTATTATTATTATTGTTATAGGATTATTATTATTATATTATTATCATCATTATTATTATTATTATTATTATTATTATTATTATTATTATTATTATTATTATTATTATAATAATTATTATTATTATTCCGGACAATGGAAAGGTTAGCACCTGTATGGGGAGTAGACGATCCCGCCTTCCATGAGTCTCATGTTGCCCCCGCAGGCGGGTCTTGGCTGACCAAAGGCTAAGGAGTTAACCCTGACAGAAAACAACCTGCCACCTTGCAGGCCGATCTTGTTGACCGAAGGCTAAGGGAGTTAGCTCTGACAGAAAATAACAACCTGCTGCCTTGCGTTTGTGTCTTTAATGACCCAAGACTAAAAGAGTTAACCCTGACAGAAAATAACAAGGCCTAGTAGGTCCCTCAAGTGGCAGATCCACCATCTACCTAGGGTACAGTGGGTCAATCCCCTGCTTATCCAAAACCAAACTGATTCAGATAAATAAGCAATATACCCGACTTGACCTTTTAACGACGAAAATGGAAACAAATTTGGACTGTGATTTTATGGAACATGGAATTTAGGGCAATACATGGAAAAAAGAGATAAAATTAGTTGAAGAAATCTAAAAATGCAAAGTAGACATTTTGACCATTACAGAAACAAAGAAAAGAGGACAATCACATCATCCCTCCAGAACGTATGAAACAAGGAGTAAAGATCAATTAGTAAGAGTAACAAGTAATCCAGATGAGACAGCTGAAGATGTAAATATATCAATGAACAAAATCCAAACAGCTATTAGACAAATGGAATTAAGAAAAGCCCCAGGAGGAAAAGTTTATCCAGAACTAATGAATAAAAAGCAAGGGAGGAAACCAGACAAACTACTACATGCAATATGCCAAATAAGCATGGAAGTCAAAACAGGTGCCAGACGACTGGAAAAAGGGAACGAACATAAGAATCCATGGAATGCTCAAACTATAGAGGGATATAACTACTTGAAAGAAATCCAGGACAGAAATGAGAAGAAAAATGGAGATTGAAGAACATCAGAGTGGATTTAGACCAGGAAGAAATTTAGACCACATATTTACAATTAAACAAATAATAGAAACATTCCTTGGAGAGAAACATTGACCTGCGCCTGTGTTTATTGACGTAGAAAGACACTGTGGAGAAAAGACTACATGGCATTCATAAAAGATCACAATGTAGAGCAAATTTAATGGAAGCCATTAAAAAGTTTCCAAACAGGTGCCGTGAGTAGTTTGAAATGTATCTGAAGAATGTGATGTAGGGTAAGACACGGTTGTATTCTAAGTCTCTTTTGTTTATCACATTTATGGATTCAGAAAGCATCCTCAAAAATGAAAAAATGAATGTAGGTATGTGGTAAATATCAACTTTCATTTGCCAATGATT
The DNA here is from genome assembly GCA_037039925.1 of Doris montereyensis. Classification (NCBI taxonomy): domain Eukaryota; kingdom Metazoa; phylum Mollusca; class Gastropoda; order Nudibranchia; family Dorididae; genus Doris; species Doris montereyensis. The sequence continues at coordinate 271,471 of JAXRKP010000534.1, forward strand.
CAGTTCTCTTTGGAAAAAAGGACTCTAGAATATCAACATTATGAACAATGAACTAAATAAGGAATGAAAGTAAATGCAAAACAATGCTAGTAACTAGGGAAGCTAAAACAGAACATCTTAAATTGGGCAGGAAGAATTTAGAACCAATTCCAATCTACAATTACCTAGGAGTATGATTAACTCAGAGGGAAAACTAAGAGAAAATCAGCCAGAGAATCCAAAATTGCAATCTATAACCATCTAGGAAAGGATTTTGTAGGTAACAAGAATTGTCAACAAAAACCAAAATGCGTATACAACACAGTTTATTGTCCTACTCATCTATGGCACTGAAACCTGGACCTTAGACAGTAGAAAACACAGTAAAGTACAGCCAGCTGAAATGACATATCTAAGAAGAGTAGAAGGGAAAACTAAAAGAGATAAGATCAGAAACACAACAATAAGAGATCAAACCAAACCAGATGGCATAAAACTAAGATAGAAACAATTCAATTGAGATGGTTGGGCCAATATAAACAGAATGAGTGACAATAGAATAGCTAAATCAGTATACAGTGCTAAATCTCAAGGTAAAAGAAAGTACACTAGAAATGGGAAGAAGATAAAAAGAATTGAAGCATAGAAATTTAGCTTTTGGAAGGAAACAGAAAAGCCAGCACAGCACATCCTGGAGAAAGATCATCTCAGGCATCTGAACCCATACACCGAAAGGTAGAATGGGACTGATAAAGAAAAAAGAAAAGACAAGAGGACAAGGAATAGAAAATATAGGACCAAATCCTCAGAAATGTTGAAGATAGAGCTAGAGCAGGAGTAGGCGTCTTAATGTAAAAAGGCATGAAAAAGCTACAAAAGTTGGACATTTATAAGCCCACGAAGTTATTAGAATTAAATGTTAAACAAAAGGAGAAATTAAATTATTCTGCTTATGGACTAAAAATATGCCACTAAAGAAGAAACGGATATCTTAAAAACCCATTTCAAAGTGGAATATCAACATTAATGGTTTTAGGAGATTTAAACGCTGGAAGTAGCAACAATGTAGAGTCGTCAGGAAGTAATAGATAAAAAGGAGAGGCAGCAATTTCTGAGAAGACCAAACAATGCCCTAAAGATTAACTATGGAAGCTAAAACATGTTTTCCTCATAAGACATCCACAAATATACAAGAGTAAATTAAGACAAATTGAAAAAGTCTAGACTGCAAGTTCCTTTTAAAAAAAATACTGGACAATTACCTAGGAGTAATTTAGTGATTCCAGATTGCAAAAAAATTAAGAGAAGAAAAACAGAAAAAGGAAAGAGAATCCTCAAAAAGGCAAGTGTAGTAAAACAAATCAATCCAGGAAAAAAATTGATCAGTGAAAGAGCAGATGGATTGTCAACAAAAGAAAAGTGGCAAAGTATACAACACACTCTCATTGTCCTGAGAGGTATGTGATAGGAAACAAATTATAGGAAAGAAACAGCATGGTGGAATGTGAATGTCAAGACTAAGGTAGAGAACAGGATGCCTTGAAGATACCAAAAAAAAGAGACCAGAGGATAGGAAATGACAACTATTCAAGAAGAAGTTAGGAAAGGAAAACATGAAAAAGAGACAAAGACTCCAAGAAATCATCAAGCTGTTCTGTGAGGCAATAAGAGCATGAAAGATCAACATCCCCAAAGACAGATGGTACCAAGGAGAACTAAGATAGAAACAAAAATCAGTGAAGAAATATTTCATCAATTACATAAACCTGACTTGGTACAAATTCAATTAGTAAACAAAGTAATCCAGATCAGACAGCTGAAGATGTAAATAATCTCAATGGATGAAACTTATCATCTATTAAAGTGCTAAAGCTCCAGATCGCAGTTTATCCAGAAATGATTAAAAACCAAAAAATGCAGACAAACTATTGAGAAATGGGAAGAAGATAGAAAAGAGGTATTGAAGCATAGAAATTTAGAAAGGCTTTTTTGGAATGCTCAAGCTATACAGAAACCATTTAGCATACCAGGAAGGTATGTCAAGATTCTGAAACAAGACTAAGGAAAAGTAAGACCAGATTGAAGAAACTAGAGTGGATTTAGACCAGGATGAAGTGTACAAGACCACATATTTACAGTTAGACAAAAATAGAAACATGAAAAAAACTTTGACTTGCACTTGTGTTTTTTTGACTTAGAAAAGGCATTTGACACTGTGAGGAGGGACGAACTATGGCATTCTTAAAAGAACACAATGTAGAGAAAATCCTTTAGAAAAGTTTTTATAATAAACCAACATGTGCAGTGAGAGTAGCAGAAATGTATCTGAAGAATTTGATGTAGATATAGGAGTAAGACAGGGTTGTACTAAGTCCTCTTTTAAAAAATCACATTTATAGATTCAGTCACAAAAACATCCTGAAAAATGAAGAAAATGAATGTAGGTATGTGCTAAAAGTAAATGTATCTACTTTCATTTGCTGATGATTTAGTTCTGTTTGGAAAATCAGAAAGGGACATCCATGCGAAGATATAGCATGATGAAGAATGAATTTAATTAAAAGGAAAGAGGCAAAGAAAGCCAAAACAATGCTAAATAAGGAATAAAACACAAAATCTTAAACTGGGCAGGGAGAATTTAGAACAAGTTTAAAGCTACAATTACCTAGGAGTAATGATTAACTCAGAGGGAAAACTAAGAGAAGAAATAAGCCAGAGAATCCAAAAGGCAAGTGCAATATATAACCATCTGGGAAAGGCATTTGTAGGTAAACAAGAATTGTCAACAAAAACGAACACAGTTTATTGTCCTACTTTCGTCTATGGCACTGAAACCTGGACATGAGACAGTAGGGAATACAATAGAGTACAGGCAGCCGAAATAAAATATCCAAGAAGAGTAGAGAGAAAACTAAAAAACAAAATCAGAAAAAGAGATCAACCCAAAGCAGATGGCATAAAAACTAACCTAGAAATGAACCAACTGAGATAGTTTGGTATGTTAACAGAATGAATGACAATAGCATAGCTAAATCAGTATAGAGTACTAAAACTCAAGGTAAAAGACCAAAAGGCAGACCTCGGAGAAAGTGAGAAGAAGATAATGTCAGGACAGGGCAGCTGGGAGAAAGATCATTTGGCATCTAAATCCATACACCTGAAGGTAGAATGGGAGCTGAAAAGAAAGAAAAATTATTATTATTATTATTATTATTATTATTATTATTATTATTATTATTATTATTATTATTATTATTATTATTATTATTATTATTATTATTATTATTATTATTATTATTATTATTATTATTATTATTATCATCATTAGTATTATCATTATTATTATTATTATTATTATTATTATCAATTATCATCATTATTATTATTATTATTATTATTATTATCATCATCATCATCATCATCATCATCATCTGCATCATCATCATCATCATCGTCATCATCATCATTATCATTATTATTATTATTATCATTATTATTATTATTATTATTATTATTATTATTATTATTATTATTATTATTATTATTATTATTATTATTATTATCATTATTATTATTATTATTATTATCATTATTATTATTATTAATATCATTATTATTATTATTATTATTATTATTATCATTATGTAATACTCGGTCTATGATATCACCCGTACTGAATACAGTGATCTCTGAGTGTACTGCAGTCAAAGTTTGAGACACTCAACTTTATCATAAAGAGAGATCATAACCCACCATTGTCTCTCGACATACTTGTAATATAATATTTATGCATTCTGCCTGCATTCTATGGGCTTGGTTTTGATTTGATTTGATTTGATTTAATTTAATTTTTTTAAATTTGGTTTGATTTGATTTGATTTGATTTGATTTGATTTGATTTAATTTGATTTGATTTGATTTGATTTGGTTTGGTTTGATTTGATTTAATTTGATTTGTTTTGATTTAATTTGATTTAATTTGTTTGATTTGATTTAATTTGATTTAATTTGATTTGATTTGATTTGATTTAATTTGACTTGATTTAATTTGATTTGATTTGGATTTGATTTGATTTGATTTGATTTGATTTGATTTGATTTGATTTGATTTGATTTGATTTGATTTGATTTGATTTGATTTGATTTGATTTGATTTGATTTGATTTGATTACTCACATCCACAGGTATGGTGATCTCGGTGTATTTTGTTGTTGCACGAACTGTCCTGTAAAAAGTAAAGGGATCTTTAACGTGCCCTGAGTGATGTGATCTGCACACGAGACTTCCTGTTTATCGTCTGTCTCCAATGTGATTACGTCTCGATGCATCTCACCTACCTGGACCAGGGGGAAGGGGGGGGAGATTTTACTTGAAGAAACTCGAGAAAATGTTCAACAATTGGCGGTGCTCAAACCAACTACCTTTTGGTTGAGAGGCCGACACCTTGCCTCTGAACCACCGAGTCCCCGCAGTCTATGTGACAACATCTCATATTTTTGTCGAAGGAAGCCAAAGATTGAGCTCGCATTTTTTTGCGTGATATCCGCGGTGTGGTCGCACCATGCTAGATCCTCACATATTATTATTCCAAGAAGGAATTGTTCTCCCTTCTTCTAACATTGTGTTGGTCAGCTGGCATTAATTGTTACTTGGTATTTTCTTTATGCTCAAAATCTGACATGTTTTGGCATTGATACGAATACCTTTGTCTCCGGCCAATTTGTTTTTTTAGAAAGCTTAGATCTTATTGTAAGGTGACATTATCTTGACTTATCTGGATACTACGGTTAATAAGACAGTCATCCGCATATAATCGCACCAGGTATGCTACTCGTTAGGTAGATTATTTATTTGATATAAGAACAGAAGGTGGCCTAGGACCGTGCCTTGTGGGATACCTGAAATGAAAGGGACTTCTTTCGAGGATGTTTCTTCCAGTACTACTCTGTATGGATCATTGGATGCCATATTTGTGCAATTTGTAGAGGGATTTATTGGGGAGGACTGTATCAAAAGCCTTTGAAAAAGTCAAGCCCTCCCAAGTCAACTTGAGTATCAGCATTCTGTGCTTGGAGTAAATCATTTGTTGTAATAAGGGTATCTCGACTTGAATCCGTGATTAAGGTTTGTCAGGATGTTGCTGCTCTCAATATGTTCTATGGGTTTTTTTACATAGATCAGGTTCAATTAGTTTTAATATAACAGATTGTGTGAGAGAAATAGGTCTGTAGTTTTTAGCTTGGTGCTTGCTTCCCTTTTTGAAAATACACGGTACATTTACTTTGAACCAAACCTCTGGGAGTTTCCCTGTGTCCATGGAACACCTTTACATTATAAAGGCAAGTGTGTGTGTGTGTGGGGGGGGGGGCGGTTTTGCTCGCATATTCTTTAAGGGCCTGGTTTTGGGATGTTGTCAGGGTCTGTGGCTTTCGCTGTGTCGATGTCTTTTAGTAGTTTTGTAACTCCGCATTTACTGATTTTAATGTTCGAAATGGTCATTTCACTTTCAATACTGACTGATGGCATTTAATTATTTTCTCTTGGTCAAGGGCTAACCGGGCCTTGGCTTGATTTTTTCTCTTGGTCAAGAGCTAACCGGGCCTTGGCTTGATTTTTTCTCTTGGTGGCCTTGGCTTGATCTTGGTCAGGGCTAACCGGGCCTTGGCTTGATTTTTTCTCTTGGTCATACAACTGGCCTTGGCTTGATTTTTTCTCTTGGTCAACCGGGCCTTGGCTTGATTTTTTTCTCTTGGTCTAACCGGGCCTTGGCTTGATTTTTTCTCTTGGTCAAGGGCTAACCGGGCCTTGGCTTGATTATTGCTGTGAGAGAGAGTCATCGTTGTCAATAAGTGTAGCGACTTCAACTGCTTGACGCTTGTTTGCCTTTAACTTTAACATTCTTCAGCATGGCTTTGTATTGCTTCTTCGATGTCTTTTTTAAGATCATGATGCTATTTGTGAATTTATCTATCTGTGTTTTTCTCATCTCTTGTCTGGTGTGTCGTTGAAACTCTCGGTAGGTCGTCCAATTTTTGATGATCTTTGCTTGCCTGAATAAGATTACAATATGATAAGATAATAATAATAATAATAATAATAATAATAATAATAATAATAATAATAATAATAATAATAATAATAATAATAATAATATTAATAATTGTAATAATAATAATAATAATAATAATAATAATAATAATAATAATAATAATAATAATAATAATAAGAAGAAGAACAATAATAATAATAATAATAATAATAATAATAATGATAATAATAATAATAATAATAATAATAATAATAATAATAATAATAATAATAATAATAATAATAATAATAATAATAATAATAATAATAATAATAATAATAATAATAATAATAATAATAATAATAATACATTTATAGAACGCCTGACATCCACCACCGCCAAATCGAATACAATCAAACGTACAACAAGGTTAAAATTTATCCAAAACAATTTAAAAATCCAATCAAACAAACCAGGGAGCATCACAATAAATATCACATGCAACAGCAAGTAAACAAACATTTCAATTCATGGTGAAACCTCTCTAGTGTCAATAAAAGTAGATCTGAACAGCTCTGTCTTTGAACGTTTCTTAAACATGTACATGGATGGGGAAGACTTTGTATAAAAAGACAAATTGTTCCATAAAACTGAGTTGCAACATGAAACTTTCATCAAACTTTCATCACTAAAAGAAGAGTTTTTGCTTTTGGTACGTTCATTAAAAAGCATTTTATTGATATCATATGAATGCGTTGACTTGGTCTCTTTCTGGCAAAGTTACAAACAAATTTATATTCAAAACATTCAAAGACAGGAGTTTAATGTAGTTAGCTCGATTGGTAGCAAGCTTTCTTTTCATGGCAAGGCGATAGGTGCTGACACAGAGCTCGTGAGTTCGATTCCCATGGTGACCAATATTTTCATCTGTCTATTCCTTGTATTTGTCTCCTATTTGTTTGTATGAGGCTTTAATGTCATCCAATGTCATTTCCTTCGTATTTTATTTTAAGAATAATTTATATAACGACAGTGTGCTTATGGGTCAGCCACTAAAAGGCACTATGTCACCAATACAGCCTCTTCAAACAATGAATATGAGAAGATTCATTTGATGTATAAATTAGCTTACTCCAGTCAAGACGTACTTTTGATTTGATTTTTGATTTGATCACTTGGTGATCTTTTTTTAAAGCAGACGGACATCTTTTTTATCGTCCGTCCTCGATGGGACTAGAGGTGTCCACCGACCTATCTGGACCCGAAGTGGGGTGGGGGTGGGGGGGTGGGTAGATCTAACTCGAAAAAAACTCAAGAAAATGTATCAACCATTGGCGAGGCTTGAACCCACGTCCTTTGAGTTTGACAGGCCGACATCTTACCTCTGAAATACTGAGTCCCCCCCCCTGCAAGACGTACCGAAGAAGTATCCAATGGGGAAGCTTCCTGTGGTACACAGTGGTGTCACATTGGCGAGTGTGGCGCCTGGGGGACAATGGTTAAGGAAAGTACATGTAATAATGCTTTTTAGCGCCCCCTTAACTGGAAAATATACGACAAAATACAGTATAGTATTATGGTGCACGGTGACATTTTGTAACCCCCCCCCCTCCATCCTTATTCCTCCCCCTCCCCCCCCTCCTCCACCCTCCGTAACGCTACTGGTGATATCTTGATATAGATCTCACACTTGAATCTTTTCCACTTCAAACTATAAGACCTTATTCTATGATACATAATGTTGTTGGTGGAACTTGATTTTTCGTGTTTAACTCCATGATGATATAGCTGAGTTGTTGGTTTTTTTAATTCGATTTGATTTACCCACATCCACAACTAAGGTGATCTCGGGGATTTTTTTGGTAGGATTTTTTATTTTGTCCGGAATGCCCTGTAAACAGCGAAGGCATCTTTAAGTGAAGGCACACAGTGTTGTATTCTGCACACAGGACCTCCTTTTTTATCGTCCGACTCCAATAGGCCCAGGTGTCGATCCACCTACCTGAACCAGGGGGGGGGGGGGGGACGTAGATTTTGCTAAAAAAAACTCGAGAAAATGTTTCAACCATTGGTGGGGCTTGAACCCACCACCTTTTGATTTAGAGGTCGACACCTTGCCTCTGGACTACCGAGTAGGCCTACCTCATGCTGATATAGAAGGATCAGTACAATAATAATGATATAACAATTAAAGTAAAACCCTATTGATTCACGTTTCTTCCTTTTGGTTCTAATATTTATTAACACAGTGCCCAACAGGTTAAACAGTTTTCTTGAGTTTTTGTCAAGTTAACCCCTACCTTGCCCCCCTTTATTTCTCTTCTCTCCCTCCCCCTCCTCTCCGCTCCGCTCCTCTCGATCCAGATAGGTAAATGACACCCAGTCCCATCGGAGAATGACGATAAAAAGGAGGTCCAGTGTGCATATCACACTCTGTACATGCTGAAGATCTCTTGACTGTTTACAGGGCAGTCTGGGCAGCATACAAGACAGAATCCCGTTAAAATAAAAACCTCGATATCTCCTTAGTTGTGTATGTGGATGAAATGAAATCAACTTAAAATCAATTTTTCTTACACCGATTTAAACCTCAACCTTAGAGGTTTAGTCCAATAAGCCAGCACTGGAGAAATTCATTACGCTGTAGCCAGAATTCGCTCTCCGGCCAACTGAAAGGCCGTGCCGTTGTCTCATTCTGTCTTAGGCACAATAACATGAAACGAACATGATTACAGACATGTATTACTCTCTGTCTCTGTCTGTCAGTCTGTCTGTCTGTCTGTCTGTCTCTCTCTGTCTCTCTCTTTCTCTGTCTCTCTTTCTATGTCT
>JAXRKP010000535.1:0-20000 GCA_037039925.1 Doris montereyensis
GCCCCATTTGAGTTTGACTACCCTTGAGAAGCAATGGGTTGAGACATATTTCTGAAAGTGGTCCATGTAGAGGACAAAAAGGACAGGCCCTGAACTGGATCCCTGGAGGAATCCCACAGGTTAGATGATATTCATTTGATTTCTTTTTGTTTGTGACTATAACTTGCTTTCTGTGACAGGTAAGATTTAACCACTTTTAGTATGTTCCAAACATTCCGTATTTAATTTCAAGTTTCATGATCAATTATGTCGAAAGCAGCTGATAAATCGAGTAAATTCAATATCGACAGGGAACCTTTGTCAATTTGGTATCCAGAAGGTCATTAATGACACGCACAAGAACAGTCCCAAAAGGTGGTTTGCCTTATAGGCCGACTGAAAGACCTCTGGGGCCACGTTGATCTCAAGATATCCTATTATCTGTTTTAAGACTATCTTTCATGATTTTGCATATAAATGGGAGATTAAAAACTGGCCTGAAATTTTTGAGGATATTTGGATCAAGATTTGACTTTTTCAGAGGTTGAGCAATAAGACTTTAAAATGTCTGGTACAGTTCCTGTGGTCAAAGACATATTAATGATATTGACAATGGCAGGAAGTATTTCATGGTAGGCATAATTTCTTTCGACTGATATACATTTCCTTATCGATATTGGTTCCTGACTTGAGCCATTTTCTTTCTGCTCGTCTCCTACATTTCTTGGTTTCTTCAGCTCCTCGTCAAACCAGGGCGACGGTTTCCTCTCAACGACTCTTCGCGGATTCAGAGCATGGAGATCGATGACTTCTCGAAGTCGGTGCAGAATTGTCGCGGCTGGCAGGTTGCTGTTCGTACCTGACACGCATTGGGCAAAGTCCTTTCTCAGGGCGTCAGTTCTTTCTTAAAGTCTCTTGATGTGACTGACTTGACATGTTTTTGAATATTTGGAAGACCCATGACGAAATGAAGGACAAAAGTGGTCTGATATTAATTTGTCCATGTTTGATATGGGCAGGTGAATGGGAAAACTTTTTAGGGTTATCACCAATCCAGAAATATGGCCCTTACGGTGTGTTGGTGATGTCACGTGTTGGATGTTTTCATTATTTCCAAGTATATCATTCATTATTTTGGTGTCTGGGTTGTTTGAATTAAAGTGAGAGGTTAAAGTCTCAATGAGCATGGTGTCCTTTCAATGATACATTTCTGATAATAAAAATTCATCAAATTCATTCAGAAAAATCTACAGTTGTAAATATATTTTTCCGGTTCAGTTGGTGGCCTATAAATACACGTAATTTGCGCTGAATTCTTCCATATGTATTTATGGACATTGTCACATGTTCAAATGTGTTGTAATTTTAGAAGACAGATAATTCGGATAAATGAGCCAATGTTCTTTTTGAATAGTACACCAATTCCCCCTCCTCTTTTTTTTCTTCTAGGGAAGGATCGGAACTCGTATCAGGAGGTGTAAGTTGATGAATGATTGGTTCATCACCCTGGACGAAGCCAAGTTTCGTGAGGAACATGATGTCGTAGTCATACTCTGTGATGCATACGCTCAATTCAGATGTTTTATTACGGCATGACTGGGCGTTGGTGTAGCTGTGATTCGAATCTTCGATATGTTGTTGTTTACATTGGTGTTAGATGACGTTTAAGATCAATTTGTGTACGGTCGACTGGTAGTGTTTGTCCTCTATTTTTGGGGTGTGCCAAAACAGTCAGCTGTTGTTGTCGGTATGGTGACAAGGTTTGACCGATTAGTTGTGACACATTTGATATCTGATCTGCCGCCCCTTGTTCCCCTTCTGGTGTGTCTACATATGTGTTTATAAAAAATATGGTGTTTCTTCAATGTGTCTAGAATTGATGTCTGATTATTAAGTCTTAGGTGAGTATGAACGCAGTTATCAGTTGGCTTGGCTTGTATGTAATTGCCAGAGTATGACGGACTGACATCATGGCGATTGACGAAACACAATTCACGAAGATCAATAGAAAACTGCTCACGTGGACGATAAAGAAGCTAAAGCCTAGTACTTTACCTTTAAGAACCATTTGGAAAGAAAAAAACAAACACTGTAAAATGTGATGATTAAATCATCTTAAAATAGACGAAAAATCCAAAAAAATGAAAGCATAATATGAAGCACAAGTGGTAAAGGAGCCAGTTGGTATAAATTTCGTTAAAATCAAGAAGTATAACTTGTAAAAACTTGGTAAAAGGCAAGAGCATATGATAGGAGTAGCCAACTGGCGCTAACTACCGAAACATATATATATAAATACAACCTATGATGGTTTCCAGACTAAAATATTGCATAATATTTTGAGTACAAAACCGAAGTGTGTCTAAATTTTATAAGAACCAGAATGACAAATGCACATTTTGAAACATTTACAGTAAAATCAATACTACGCCTATTTAGGACTTCCACCACGTTAAAACATGTTGGAATCAATCAGATCAAAAAAAAACATTAACGAATAATTGTGATTCTTCACGGTATTATACAATTATCATTGGCATTTCTGAAAATAGTTTTCTTGGTAAAGAAGACCTCAACTTTATCACACTGTTGGCAAAGGTTTCTTATTTATAAAAGTAAGGTCAACAAAACAATGTCTCACCTAAGATATTTTAAACAGTTTCTTTACAATCGTTATATTATAGAAAAATATATAAATACAAACATGGAACAGGCTAATCGTTTGACACAAAATGGCAACTTTACCAAATATCATTCAGATCCTTGATTGTTACTTACACAATGCGTTTTGTGTGCTGGAGACAACGTTGATAAAACACATTGACCGTTCCTCTCTCATTCCATTCTTCCTCCACTTTTATAACGTTTCGATACTATAATTATGCAGAACTATGATATCACGTTTGTGCAGATAAAACATTAATCAATAATTGCGATTCTTCACCGAAATCACCGGTTGTACAATATCTTTATTGTTCTGGAAAAATGTATTAAATGGGTCCCACTTTTACGTTATTAAGAGTCTATACGCGATCAAAACATGATGGTATATAATATTATGTGTGGTTATTAGCCTGTGTTATCCATTGCTATGGCCTCGTATCATTACACCAACGGAAATACAGTTTCCAATCTTTATTGTCCATGATTACCTGCTATCATTGGTCCCCCAAAACCGTTTTTGATTTCCTTGATAGCTTTCTTGAAGTCTTTGTCCAAATTCTTCCCATTGTTCCTGTTTTGCTTTCCTCACTTCCTCTATGGCGATAGTTCTTTTATTCACGTAATCTATCCTATCCTCTGATCTCTTTGTTTGCAAGTATCTCTTCCAAGCATCCGTCTTTTTCTTTGATCTTGGTCTTGACGTTCTCATTCCACATTGCTGTTCTTTTCCTATCTCCTTTAATTTGTTTCCTACCACAGACCTCTTCAGTACAACTGGGGGTGTTTCTTTATGCATCTGCCACTTTCTTCTATTGTGCTATCATTCAGATCCATCTGTCTTTTACTTATAAATCTTTTTTATCTAGATTGGTATACCCGTTTTACTATTGGTTTATTTAGTTCTTCTATTTTGAGTTTAGTGGCTTTTCTTCTCTTCCTTTTCTGTTTATTTTCTTCAGTCCAGTAATCTCATTTTGTAATCACTAAATGATAATCACTAAATATTTCTTCTCCTCTGTTTGCTCTTGCATCCAATATACTGTAAAAAAGGAGCTGCTAACTATTATGTAGTCTATGATTGACTTTTCACACCTATCTTCATTTACTCTTGTATATTTGTGAATATCTTTATGAGGAAAAAGGTGTTGGCTATTATCATGTTATTCTTTAGGCAAAAATCTATTAGTCTCTCTCCACTTGGAGATGTTGTTGCATCTCCTTCTTTACGTATCACTCCTCTGACGTTTTCTACACTGTTGCCTACTCTAGCGTTTAAATCTCCTAAAAGCATTAGTTCCAGTTTGGGTTTAAGATTCTCTGCACCTACTTGAAAAATTTTCGAAGCTATCTTTTTTCTTCTTTAGTTGCATCTTCGTTTGGTATTAATAATTTAATTTCTCATCGTTTTTGCCTCAAGCCGATTATATTATATTTATTTCTCTGAATCTGTTTGGTTTTGGATAAGCAGGGGGATTAGCCCACTGTATCCTAGGTAGATGGTGGGGCTGCCACCTTGAGACCCCTTGCAGACCTTGTTATTTTTCTGTCAGGGTTAACTCCCTTAACTTTTAGCCATTCAGGACCAGCCTGCAAGGCTGCAAGTTTTATTTTATGTAACATTTAACTCCCTTCCCCTCAAACCGACCTGCAAGGCAGCAGGTTGTTTTCTTTTCAAGGTTTAACTTAGCCTTTGGTCAGCCGAGACCCGCCTGCAAGGCTGTAGGAGACTCGTGGAGGGCGGGATCATCCACTGCCCGTACATGTGCTTACCTGTCCCGGACTATCATATTATTAACTATACAAAAGGACAGAGTGTGAGAGAGGAAAGAGGGGAGAGTGGGACGTGACAGGGCAAAGGAGGAGGGGAAAGAGGAGGAAGGAAAAGGAGAGTGAGAGATGGGGAGGAAAGGGAGAAAGTGAAGGCGGAGTTAAGGAGACAGAGAAGCAGGAGAGGGAGGGAAAGGGGAGGTGGAGAATGAGAGGGACGTGTGCACAAAAGGGAGAGAAGAGAAAAGAAAGCATTTTAAATATATACATCTAGAAGATGACAAGGGGCATAAGATTACGAATCTATACACATAATATTATTATTATTGTAATAATAATAATAATAATAATAATAATAATAATAATAATAATAATAATAATAATAGTTGTAGTAGTAGTAGTAGTAGTTAGTTGAGATGGGTTGGTGGTGGGTGGGTTGTCGGTGGTAGTGTGGTGGTATAGTCTAGGTGGTGGTGGTGGTTGTGGTGCAGTGTAGTTGTGGTGATAGGTGGTGGCAGGTGGTGAGTGGTGGTGGTGGTGGTGGGTGGTGGCTGGTGGTGGTGGGTGGTGGTTAGTGGTGGTGGTGGTGGGGGGGGCTCCCCCAGGCCTAGTGGTGGTGGTGGTGGTGATGGTATGCGTGGTAGTTGCGTCGTGGTTGTGGGGGTGGGGGAAACTGGTTGTGGTGTTGATGGTGGTGGTGAGATCGGTGGGGGTGGTGGTGGTGGTGGTGGTCGAGTGGTGGTGGTGGTGGTGGTGGTGGTGGTAATGGGGGTGGTGATGTGGGGTGGGTGGCTTGATGGTGGTGGTGGAATGGTGGTGGTGGTGGTGGTGGTGCCGCGTGGTGGTGGTGGTGGTGGTAGGTGGGTGGTGGTGGTGGTGGTGGTGGTGGGGTGGAGCGTTGTGGTAGGTGGTGGTGGGGTGGTGGTGGCAGGTGGTGAGTCGGTGCGTGGTCGGTGGTGGTGGTGGTGGAGGTGGTGCGGTGGTGGTGGGGCGGTGGTGGGTGGAGGTGGAGGTGGTGGCGGTGGTCGATGGGTGGTTCTGGTGGTTTGGTGGTGCAGGTGTCAGTGGTGGGGGGAGGTGGTGGTGGAGGTGGCGGTTGCTGGTTGGCTGGTGGTGCGTGGTTGGTGGTCATGGTGGTGGGGAGGGGGTGGTCGGGGTGGGGTGGTAGTGAAGATGATGAAGATTGATGTGTGATGATGATGATGCATGCTGATGCTGATGATGTTGCATGGTGTCAGTTGGTGATGATGGTCGTCGGTGGGTGCTGGGGGGGGTGCGCGGAGGGTAGGTGGTGGGGGATGGTGGAGGCTGGTGGTGTGGTGGTGGTGGATAGTGGTGGATGGTGGAGGTGGCTGGTGGTGGTGGTGGTGGTGGTGGTCGGTGGTGTGTGGTGGTGGTGGTGGCGGTGGTGGATGGTGGCTGGTGCGTGGTGGTGGTGGTGATGGTGGTGGTGGTGGGGGTGGTGGTGGTGGTGGTGGTTGTGGGTAGGCAGGGTGTGCGATGGTTGTGGGAGGAGGACGGCGGAGGCTGAAAGGCGCATGATGAGAGCGCGAGGCTGTCGGCATCGAACGCTCACAGGATCGCAGGCCAGCTGAAGGCGATGTGTGATGCCCGTGATGCTGATGGCGGAGGGAGCTTGAGCAGGAGGAGGACTGGGGCGAGGAGCGTGGTAGGAATGGCCGCAGCTGCGTCGAACGGCTTCGATGCTGGCGGTAAGGTGGCCGATGATGACAGGCGACTGGGCGAATGCTGATCGATCAGATCGAAGCAGCAGCAGACATCAGGATGCTTCGGACGCTCGGACGAGGCGGAGGAGGAGGATGGTGAGGCTGGAGGGGGGACTGGCAGGAGGACATAGGCGGAGGACGGAGGAGAGTAGGAGGAGGAGGAGGCAGGCGGAGGAGGGAAGGACGGGAGGCGGGGAGGAGGGAACGGGGCGGAGGCACGCAGAGGAGGCGGCGGCAGGAGGAGGAGTGCGGCTGGAGGTGAGGACGGAGACCGACAAGACAAGCAGACGTACAAGCACACGAAGACTACAAAGCACACGCAGCAGCAGACAACGAAGACAGGCAATGCGGCGGACGGCTGAGGCGGAGGAGGCGGCAGGCTCCGAGGCAGCAACGAAGACGTACAGCAAGGACCAGCAGCACCGGAACCGACGACACGCACAGAGCCGCCGCGCCAGCCTGAGGCGGTGGCGTCTTCTGTCTTCTTTCTTCATCTTCTTCTTCTTCTTCTTCTTCTTCTTCTTCTTCTTCTTCTTCTTCTCTCTTCTTCTTCTTCTTCTTCTTCTACTTCTTCTTCCTTCTTCTTCTTCTTCTTCATCTCGTTCTTCTTCTTCTTCTTCTTCTTCTTCTTCTTCTTCTTCTTCTTCTTCTTCTTCTTCTTCTTCTTCTTCTTCTTCTTCTTCTTCTTCTTCTTCTTCTTCTTCTTCTTCTTCTTCTTCTTCTTCTTCTTCTTCTTCTTCTTCTTCTTCTTCTTCTTCTTCTTCTTCTTCTTCTTCTTCTTCTTCTTCTTCTTCTTCTTCTTCTTCTTCTTCTTCTTCTTCTTCTTCTTCTTCTTCTTCCTTTTCTTCTTCTTCTTCTGTTGTATTCGACCGAAGTTGCTTTTTATTGTAACCTTATGTTTTCTTAGGTAATTGTTACAGATGCTTAATATGTTGTGAACGAAAGAATTTGAGTACACAAAATTATTATCATTACAATATCTAGTTTTGTTGTGTTTTATTGTTTGTATTTTGTTGTTTTTTGTTTTTAGTGTGTTTTTGTATTTGTTTTTCTGGGTTATTGTTTTTGTTTTTTTGTATTTGTTTTTGTTGTATACTGGCTATGTAAATGGATAGATGTGTATAATAACACTGCGTTAGTGGGATGGCCTGAGAGATTGTATAACTTGTGAATGCACGATGTACTGATGAAATTTCATAAAATATAGTCGTGGGGCACAATATGTGGGTATTGGAAGGCATGAGATCACATCAATATGGATGTACAGAGTACATGGAGATCACATCAATATGGATGTGCAAATCCATGGAGATCACATCAATATGGATGTACACAGTACATGGGAGATCCGCATCAATATGGATGTACACAGTTACGGAGATCACATCAATATGGATGTACACAGTACATGGAGATCACATCAATATGGATGTACACAGTACATGGAGATCACATCAATATGGATGTACACAGTACATGGAGATCACATCAATATGGATGTACACATGGAAGAAAGGCACGATGAGAAGATGTGTTCTTTCAACGACATGCATGAATTAGATATCTCTTCAACCACGAGAGTTCTACTAAAAATACTATTGACAGAACATAGATAATTATAGCTTTTTTATTGCACACCATTTCTTATCTCCTTTCCCCCTTCCTAATATGTTTTAAATAGTGTGTAACAAATATCTAACATGTTAAGATTTAATTAAACACGGTGTATTTGGTTCGGTTCATGTATGTATGTGCATGTGTATGTGTGTGTATGTATATGTATATATGTGTCCAATATATGTGCTGCCGTAAGTTGTGTGTGTAGTGTAGTCGAGTCAAGGTCCGCGTGTGCTGTGTCGTGTGCGCTGGAGTCCGTGTCGGGTGGTGGGGGATGTGCGGATCCCCAGACGCGAAGTATGACGGGGTCGCGAGCGGAGCGCGGGCGGGAGAGAGAGCGAGCGCGCGCCGAGACAGAGAGAGCAGAGAGAGAGAGCGACGAGAGCAGGAGAGAGAGAGAGAGTGAGAGACAGAGAGAGAGGAGAGAGACGAGAGAAGAGGAGAAGCGAGAGAGACGTCGAGAGCCGCGAGACGAGAGCAGAGAGCCAGAACGCAGCGAGGCGAATAGTGACAGCGAAAGCGCAAGACACAGAAGAGACGCGCAGAAGCGAGAGCTCACGAGAGCTGAGAGTAGACGCAGACCGACGAGTCGAGCGAGAGAGAGTAGAGCGAGCAGCGAGAGCGCCCGAGACGAACCAGGGGCAGCGTCAGAAAGACAAGACCACGCAGAGACGACGACGAGATGACAGAGACCGCAGAGCGACCGCCCGCAGAGCAGCGGAGAGACAGAGCCGACCGACCCCGACCGAGAGCACGAGAGACGCCAACTGAGCCCAGAGACGTCATGAGTACAGACCGCACGAGCACAAGACAGAAGCGCAGACCGCAGAAGAGAGACGAGCGAGAGCTCGGCAGCGCGAGCGGCGAGAAGAGCAGAGCAGCACGAGCAGAGAGAGAGCGAGCGCGACGCGAGCAGAGAGCAGAGAACGATAGAGAGAGAGAAGCACGAGACAGCGCAGGCTACAGAGAGCACAGCGAGCAGAGCACTCGAGCTCTCTCCCCCTCCCGCCCTCCCCTCCTCGAGCACAGAGTCTCATCTCTCTCTCCTCTCTCTCCGCACTCCTCTCCTCTCTCGCGCATCTCTCTCTCTCTCTCTCTCCTCTCCTCTCTCTCTCTCTCTCGCATCTCTCTCCTCTCGATCTCTCTCTTCATCTCGATCTCTCCTCTCTCGCATCTCTCTCTCTCTCTCTCGCTACTCTCTCTCGCCTCGCACTCCGCGCGCGCGCGCGCGCAGCGCGCGCGCGCGCGCCCTCGCCGCGCCGCCACTCGCCCGCTCGCGCGCGCGCACTCTCTCTCTCGCTCGCTCGCGCTCTTCTCTCTCTCTCTCTCTTCTCTCTCTCTCTCTCTCTCTCTCTCTCTCTCTCTCTCTCTCTCTCTCTCTCTCCCTCCCTCTCTCTCTCTCTCTCTCTCTCTCTCTCTCTCTCTCTCATCTCTCTCTCTCTCTCTCTCTCTCTCTCTCTCTCTCTCTCTCTCTCTCTCTTCTCTCTCTCTCCTCTCTCTCCTCTCTCTCTCTCTCTCTCTCTTCCTCTCTCTCTCTCTCTCTCTCCTCTCTCTCTCTCTCTCTCTCTCTCCTCTCTCTCCTCTCTCTCTCTCTCTCTCTCTCTCTCTCTCTCTCATTTCATTACCCATTATATTATTACTACTCCCATCAATCATTGTAAGGACGATATCAATACTTGCTGTTGTGATTGTTGTAATTGAAATCATATTTTTCTTTATTCTTGATCTTGAAAAGTCCTATCCTCAGTTTTCACTTCATCTTCTTTTTTGTTGTTGGTAAATACTTTACTTAAAGATATTTATAATACTGGCAACCAGCTTCCCCGCATATACATCTTTAAAAGATATATGTATATTCTAGATACTGGGTGAGGAATATATAATATACCGGTATATTAATAAATGGAATCAAAACAAACATAGGGAGCATTCATAATCAAATGGAAACCATATAGTTATATATTTAGCTCAATGATAGTTGATTGAAATTTCTAAATTTATAGTTTAAAGAATTAATTAGTAGAAACCCATAATTAACAATAACATAGTTCTCTCTGGTTTAAATCAAACAATTGCTTAGTTAGCATTGCATTACATTTAATTTGTCAGTCTTTTGCCATGTACATAAACATGCACAACATGCTACTGGCGGTTAATTCTAGTTTTGTTTTTAACTATGGTTTTTTTTTTCATCTTTGCTTTCAGTCTTTATTTGGTTTTGTTGTTGTTGTTGTTTTTTGTTTGTTGTTTTTGTTGTTGTTTTGTTGATATAATTTCCATGCTTTTTCTTGGTTATATTCTGCTTTTTTTATTTATGACTATGTAAATCTTTTTGAGAAATAAATACCATTATTTTTAAAAATACAAAAATAGACACAAATATTCAATTGACAAATATTCAATTGACTGAACTCCTTTCAATAAGAAAAATGAAAGAATTGAAACAAAAATTGTCAGTAATGTATATGCGAACAAAAAACGCCAGTAAGGATAAGAACAAGAAACGTCAGTAATGATTTGACTAAAAAAACGTCGGTAATGATATGAACAAAACACGTCAGTAATGATATGACTAAAAAAACGTCAGTAATGATATGAACAAAAAACGCCAGTAATAATAGAAACAAAATACGTCATTAATGATACGTGAACAAGAAACGTCCAGTAATGATATGAACAAAAAAAAACGTCAATAATGATATGAACAAAAAAACGTCAGTAGTGATATAAATAAGAAACGTCAGTAATGATATGAACAAAAAACGTCAGTAATAATAGGAATAAAATACGTCAGTAATGATATGAACAAAAACGTCAGTAATGATATGAACAAAAAACGTCAGTAATGATATGAACAAGAAACGTCAGTAATGATATGAACAAGAAACGTCAGTAATGATATGAACAAAAAACGTCAGTAATGATATAGGAATAAAATACGTCATTAATGATATGAACAAAAAACGTCAGTAATGATATGAACAAAAACGTCAGTAATGATATGAACAAAAACGTCAGTAATGATATGAACAAGAAACGTCAGTAATGATATGAACAAAAAACGTCAGTAATAATAGGAATAAAAAACGTCATTAATGATATGAACAAAAACGTCAGTAATGATATAAGCAAGAAACGTCAGTAATGATATGAACAAAAAACGTCAGCAATAATATGAAAACGTCAGGAATAAAATACGTCATTAATGATATAAGAAACTTCAGTAATGATATGAACAAAAAATCAGTAACGATATAAACAAGAAACGTCAGTAATGTTAAGAAAAACATCAATAATCATATGAACAAAAACTTCAGTAATGATATGAACAAGAAAAGTCAGTAAAGATATGAACAAAAAACGTCAGTAATTATACGGGAAAAGACCCGATAATGATATCACCAAAAACATCAGTAATGATATGAACAAGAAACGTCAGTAATGATATGAACAAGAAACGTTAGTAATGATATGAACAAGAAACGTCAGTAATGATATGAAACAAAAACGTCAGTAATGATATGAACAAAAATGTCAGTAATGATATGAACAAGAAACGTCAGTAATGATATAAGAAAAACTCGCCAGTAATGATATAAACAAAATACTCTCCAGTAATGATATAAACAAAATATCTCAGTAATGATATAAACAAAATACCTCAGTAATGATATAAAACAAATATAATTCAGTAATGATATAAACAAAATACCTTAGTAATGATATAAACAAAATATTTTAGTAATGATATAAACAAAATACCTTAGTAATGATATAAACAAAATATCTCAGTAATGATATAAACAAAATACCTCAGTAATGATATAAACAAAATACCTCCCAGTAATGATATAAACAAAATAATTTAGTAATGATATAAACAAAATACCTCAGTAATGATATAAACAAAATACCTCAGTAATGATGTGAACAAAATACCTCAGTAATGATGGAATTAAAATACCTTAGTAATGATATAAACAATTACCTCAGTAATGATATAAACAAAATACCTCAGTAATGATATGAACAAAATACCTCCAGTAATGATATAAACAAAATACCTCAGTAATGATATAAACAAAAGACTTCAGTAATGATATGAAACAACAGACCTCAGTAAGGATATAAACAAAAAAACGTCAGTAATGATATAAACAAACAAAAAAACGTCGTGTAATGATATAAACAAAAACGCCAGAAATGATATAAAACAAGAAACGTCAGTAGGATATAAATTTTAAAAAACATCAGTAATGATATGAACAACAGACCTCAGTAATGATAGAAACAAAGAAAATCAGTAATGATATAAAAAAAGACTTCAGTAACGATATAACCAGAGACTTCAGTAACGATATAGACAAGAGACTTCAGTAATGATATAGACAAGAGACTTCAGTAATGATATAGACAAAAGACTTCCGTAATGATATAGACAAAAGACTTCAGTAATGATATAGACAGAGACTTCCGTAATGATATAGACAAGAGACTTCAGTAATGATATAGACAAGAGACTTCCGTAATGATATAGGACAAAAGACTTCAGTAATGATATAGACAAGAGACTTCAGTAATGATATAGACAAAAGACTTCCGTAATGATATAAACAAAAAGACTTCCGTAATGATATAAACAAAGACTTCCGTAATGATATAAACAAAAGACTTCCGTAATGATATAAACAAAAGACTTCCGTAATGATATAAACAAAAGACTTGCACGTAATGATATAAACAAAAGACTTCCGTAATGATATAAACAAAAAGACTTCACTAATGATATAAACAAAAGACTTCACTAATGATATAAATAAAAGACTTCACTAATGATATAAATAAAAGACTTCACTAATGATATAAATAAAAACTTCACTAATGATATAAATAAGACTTCAGTAATCATATAAACAAAAGACTTCACTAATGATAGACAAAGAGACTTCGGTAATGATATAAACAAAAGACTACAGTAATGATATAAACAAAAGACTACACTAATGATATAGACAAGAGACTACAGTAATGATATAAACAAAAGACTACAGTAATGATATAAACAAAAGACTACAGTAATGATATAGACAAAAGACTTCAGTAATGATATAGACAAGAGACTTCAGTAACGATATAGACAAGAGACTTCAGTAATGATATAAACAAAAGATTACAGTAATGATATAGACAAAAGACTTCAGTAATGATATAGACAAGAGACTTCAGTAACGATATAGACAAAAGACTTCAGTAATGATATAGACAAAGACTTCCAGTAATGATATAGACAAGACTTCAGTAATGATATAAACACGAGACTTTAGTAATGATATATATAAAAGACGTCAGTAATGATATAAATATAAGACTTCAGTAATGATATGAACAAGAGACTACAGTAATGATATGAACAAGAGACTTCAGTAATGATATGAACAAGAGACTACAGTAATGATATAAACAAGAGACATCAGTAATGATATAAATAAAATACTTCAGTAATGATATAAATAAAAGTCTTCAGTAACGATATAAACAAGAGACTTCAGTAATGATTTTTTAAAACGTCAGTAATGATATAAACAAAAACGTCAGTGATGACATGAACAAAGAAGTGAGTAAGATATGAACAAGAAACGCCTCGCGTGATCCTTCGTCACCTGACAAACGCCTTGAGATGGCATTAAAGTTATGTTATACCATGACTAAGACAAGAAGACAGGTGGTGACAGAGCCGTGCCACATGATTCATTGTCATTAGCATTTTAAAATTGTTCAAGTGCCAGCTAAAGTTGTTAGTAAATTCCGTACTGGGTTCGATCCTAGGGTATCCAGATTTGTTTTTTCTATGCATATTAAGGCATAAAGGTTTACTATTTCCAGTGGTAGTTTGCCATTTCTTTCTAAGCAAACTGTACGTCCATCAAGTTTTATTAGAGTTAGGCGACCCATGTGGCTAATAGGCTGCAGTTAGGGGGGTGGGGGTTGAGGGAGTCATAAACCCAAACTAGGGGAATCAGTATTGCAAAAGCAAGATTCAAGCTATTAAAGGTAGTGGGTTCGAGCCCGCCAACGGTAGAACAAATATTTGATTAAAAAATTGATTAGATTTGACTCCGTCAAATTTTGATAGGGCTATGTACCCATGTCACTATTAGGTTGACAGCAGGAGGGTCAAACACAAACTAAACGCCGTGGTAATCGAACTCGGTATAAGGTGTGTTATAGTCAGACGCACTACCTGCTGAGCTAACAGATTTTATTTTTAGATGTGTCAAGAATATAATGTTACGTATCTTGTTTCTTTCGTTCTTGTTTTTTTTTCTTTTCTTTTGTGTGTGTGTGTGTGTGTATGTGTGTGTGTGTGTGTGTGTGTTCTATCTGCAGGGCGTAATTTTTGCACGGTTTAAAGTGAGCGCGTTGTTATAGTAACATCAAATTTACATTGTGCAAACTCTTATCAATTATGTCTATTTGAAAAATTGCGTCTGTTGCAATCCACCTTTGTAATGGCTTATCTAGAACAAACTTTACTGCTGCTGCTGCTGATGATGATGATGATGATGGTAGTGGTGGTGGCTGCATTCAGTGCACTCCGATCCCAATGTATAAGCAAATTATGAAGAAAGTAGGGTCTTGGAATCGAGATGTTAAGTTGAACATTAAGGTGTACGGGTTTGTTTGCTACAAGAATTTATGCTATAAAATGTTCACGTATCGCGGTTTGTTTGATTTAAAGGGCTACTTCTTTTGTGATGTCTGTATGTTAGTGTTTTTTTGTTTTGTTTGTTTCTTACTGGGCGGTGGGGGGGTCTACTTTGATATCATAGTCATGTCCAGAAGATTTCTAGAATATGACATTTTTTCACATAATGATTATTTGGACTATGTGAATTCCGAATGAGGGGACAAGTAAAAGTATTTGAAGATCATAACAGTAATCTAAGCACTGAACTATTAACTCATTGTAAAAAGCCTTAAATCTTGAATATTTGGTGAATAGTTGTCAATAACGTATAATTTATGCATTTTATTTTTCTGAATGACTAGGTTTGACTCAGTGTATCCATCACGTTGTCAGCAAAATCAACGGCTTGGTTCGATTTCATTCTGCCCACATCCATAACTAAGGTGATCTCGGCTTTTTTGTTTGGTAGGATGTTTAAAAAACAGTCTCCCCGGACTTCCCTGTAAACAACCAAAGATTACAACGTGCACAAAGTTTGTGATTTGCACACGGGACCACATTTTTTATCGTCAGTTACCGATGGGACTAGACGTCGACCCCTTACCGGGACAAGGGGCGGGCAAGAACTCGAAAACATTTTTCAACCGTCGGCTGGATTTGAACACACGATCTACTTTGGGCTGAGAGGCCGACATTTTTCTTCTGGATCCCAGGTCCTCTCGTGTCACACAACCATCGCTAGATTTAAATCTTAATACCAACGTCCGGTGTAATACGTTGTATGAGCTCTTCAGACTTTTCGTTTTCAATATATAAATCTAAAGAAAAATGTAAGGTGTAATACATTCTATGAAATCTTCAATTTTTTTGTTTTTTTTAATATACCAAATCTAAAGAAAAAATGTAAAGTGTAATAGATTGTATTAGCACTTCAGACTTTTCGTTTCATTATATAAAAAAATATTTACTTGCAGACAATAAAATGGGTATCACCTTTTCTGACATTTAAAAATGTTTTTGATGTTAATAATAGAATGTTAAAAAAAACGAAAAAAAATAATACGTTGGAGTCCTCTAGAAATACAGACGAATCAAACGCAATAACCAGGATGTAAATGAAGACGAATCCAATGTATGAAGCCCGATACAAAAAAGACAAATCAAATGTATGAAACCGGATATCCAAATGAAGCCCCTGTACAAAAGAAGACAAATCAAATGTATAAGCCCGACACAAATAGAGACCGCTGTACAAAAAGAGACTAATCAAAATGAAGACCTGACCAATAGACACGAATCAAATGTATGAAGCCTATTACCGAATCAAATTTATGAAGCTGACAAATAAAGACGAATAATATGTATGAAGTCCTGTACAAATAGATCAAATGTGAAGCCCTATACAAATAAGAAAAAAAATGTATGAAGCGCTGTACAAGAGACTAATCAAATGTATGAAGACCTGTACCAATAGACACGAATGAAATGTATGAAGCCCTGTACAAATAGAGACGAATCAAATACATGAAGCCATGTACCAACAAGAGACGAAATCAAATGTATGAAGTCCAGTACAGATAGAGACAAATCAAATGAGCCCAGTACAGAAGACAAATCAAATAAATGAAGCCCTGTACCAATAGAGAAAAATCAAATATATGAAGCCCTGTACCAATGGGAACGTATCAAATGTATGAAATGAGACAAATCAAATAAATGAAGCCTTGTACCAATAGAGACGAATCAAATGTATGAAGCCCTGTACAAATAGAGACGAATCAAATGTATGAAGCCATGTACCAATAGAGACGAATCAAATGTATGAAGCCCAGTACAGATAGAACAAATCAAAATATGAAGCCCAGTACAGATAGAGACAAATCAAATAAATGAAGCCCTGTACCAATAGAGACGAATCAAATATATGAAGCCCTGTACCAATAGAGACGAATCAAATGTATGAAGCCCAGTACAGATAGAGACAAATCAAATAAATGAAGCCATGTACCAATAGAGACGAATCAAATGTATGAAGCCCTGTACCAATAGAGACGAATCAAATATATGAAGCCCTGTACCAATAGAGACGAATCAAATGTATGAAGCCATGTACCAATAGAGACGAATCAAATGTATGAGGACTTGTACCAATAGAGACAAATACCACAACACAAAGTCTCTTTGATACTCACTTTAGTTGGTGGCTCAATTGGAATCTCATGAGTTCCACAACACAAAGTCTCTTTGATACTCACTTTAGTTGGTAGCTCAATTGGAATCTCATGAGTTCCACAGCACGAAGTCTCTTTGATATTCACTTTAGTTGGTGGCTCAATTGGAATCTCATGAATTCCACAACACAAAGTCTCTTTGATACTCACTTTAGTTGGTAGCTCAATTGGAATCTCATGAGTTCCACAGCACGAAGTCTCTTTGATACTCACTTTAGTTGGTGGCTCAATTGGAATCTCATGAGTTCCACAGCACGAAGTCTCTTTGATATTCACTTTAGTTGGTGGCTCAATTGGAATCTCATGAGTTCCACATTTTCTTGTTCTTACATGTGGTGGAAAATGCAAAGAACACACAATCATGTTCTCGGTGATCTCTGAGAAATTTAATTTGTTTGGTAAAGCTTTTTACTTTTAACCCACTTCAACCTCTTGACCGTGTGTTTGGGAAACCTAAAGAACGATTTCTTTACTCCACTTTTATCACTATCATAGCCACTCTTGCGGCCATACACACTGCACTTCCTACCCATTTTGCATGTTTAATAAAATAAAAAATAACCACAATAATTATATATAGATCTAGATCTAGATATCTAGATCTAATCTAGATTGAATTCAAATTTTACAATCCTTGTCATAATCACAAATACATGATAGATCTAATAATAACACTCCAATGAGTAACTGATGATAATCACAAATGATAATAATAACAATCCAATGAGTAACTGTGATGATAATGATAATAATAATAACAATCCAATATGAGTGAATAAGTAATTGATATTAATAATCAATTTGAAAACAACCACGCTCAGCTCGATTTGAAAATTGACGCCGTGCTAATTACACACTACACATTGACCGCGTAGAGACAAAGACAAGCGAGGTGGCGTTGGGACCATCGGCCTCCGTAAAAGTTAGCCGGCCAGTCTCCGTTATTCCTGTACAGAGATTTCCTAGATCTGAGGCGATTTCCCATTGCTCATTTAAAGAAGCTGACAGCAGAATAATATTACACACTGCTGATGCAGCAAGACATGACCACCTCAGCATCACTATAAGGTCAGTTGATACGGATGTTATAGTATTGGCAACGACTTTCTTCTCTCAATTACACGTTCAACATCTGTGGGTTGCTTATGGAACAGGGCGTAATTTAAAGTTCATTCCCATTCATGAAATTGCTCGGACGGTAGGTCCAGAGAAGGCAAGGGCACTTTTATTTTTCCATGCTTTTACCGGTTGCGATACTGTTTCGGCATTCCATGGAATTGGGAAGAAGACAGCATGGGCGTCATGGACTGCATTGCCACATGCCACAGAGACTTTTGCCTCGTTGTCTTCCACTCCAAGCATCATTACAGATGATAATGTGCATATGCTCGAGCGCTTCGTAATTTATATGTATGACAAAACCTGCAATTGCACTCGTGCCAATGATGCAAGAAAGATTATTTTTGTCATAAAGGACGAGCAATAGAAATAATACCTCCCACCTCTGGAGCATTGCTTCAGCACATAAAGAGGGCAGCCTACCAGGCTGGATACATCTGGTATTCCTCTTTACAAAAAAGGATGTGCGACCACCTTCTCCTCTGGGCTGGGGTTCCAAAATGAATGGAGTTGTACTTGAGTCTGTGTGGACAGCCCCTGCCGGAAATATCCAAAGTAAGTCAAGAACTAGCTAGGTGCTTCTGTAAGAAAGGAATGTACGAACAGCCGATGCAACTGTTTACGTTCCAACTTACAAGTGTACAGACCTGTGTAGATGTGGAGGATGTCAAATGTAAATGACGGTACGCAGCCCTTTCATTCATATTTTATTTCTTTTCTATTTGAGAGAGATATATAGACAGACAGAGGCAGAGACAGAGAGAGAGAGAGAGAGAGAGAGAGATCAGAGAGAGAGAGAGCACGAGAGAGAGAGAGAGAGAGAGAGAGAGAGAGAGAGAGAGGGAGGGAGAGAGAGAGAGAGAGAGAGAGAGAGAGAGAGAGAGAGAGAGAGAGAGAGAGAGAGAGAGAGAGAGAGAGAGAGTTAACATGATGTACAGGGCACTATAAAACAATATTAGACCAGAAAATGGCCCATTTTTGTCTATATTTGTAAGAAAATATGTACATAATTCATAAAATCAACAAAATGATGTCAATTTTAGTCGCCCTCCCTGTTTTCGTCCAATTCAAACTCCATTTATTGATATAAATGTAAATATGAATGTAAATGAAAATAATAGGAAAATGCGGTATTTCCTCAGTTACTTTCCTGAATTTACAAAGCATATAGGAATAATAAAAGTGTCCAAAATTATTATTGTGGTCAATTGCCAGTGTGGTTCTATATCAGGTTGTCTTCAAGAATTGATCTTAACGCCTATTCTGCACATTTTCGTGCTTTCCTCCGAATTTGCACAATTTTAGGCTAAGTCCCCCTACAGAGAATCAAATCATGAACTGTACAAATAGAGACGAATCAAATCATGAAGGCCTGTACAAACAAGACGAATCAAATCATGAAGACCTGTACAAATAGAGACAGATCATGAAGCCCTGTACAAATAGAGATGAATCAAATGTATGAAGCCCTGTACAAATAGAGACGAATCAAAGCCCTGGAGACGAATCAAATGTATGAAACCCTGTACAAAAACAGACGAATCAAATGTATGAAACCCTGTACAAACAGAGACGAATCAAATGTATGAAACAAATAGAGATAAATCAAATCATGAAGCCTATTACAAATAGAGACAGATCAAATGTATGAAATAGAGACGAATCAAATGTATGAAGACCTGTACAAACAGAGACGAATCAAATGTATGAAGCCCTGAAGACGAATCAAATGTGCTGAGCCCACAAATAGAGACGAATCAAATGTATGAAACCTGTACAAACAGAGACGAATCAAATGTATGAAAACCTGTACAAATAGAGATGAATCAAATAGAGACGAATCAAATGTACAAATGAATCAAAAACCTGTACAAATAGAGACGAATCAAATGTATGAAGACCTGTACAAACAGAGACGAATCAACTACTTAATGAAACCTGTACCAATAGAGACGAATCAAATGTATGAAAACCGAAACCCTGTACCAATAGAGACGAATCAAATGTATGAAGACTTGTACAAACAGAGACGAATCAAATGTATGAAGCCCTGTACAGCAAAGAGACCAGTCAATTGTATGAAGACTTGTACCAATAGAGACGAATCAAATGTATGAAAACCTGTACCAATAGAGACGAATCAAATGTATGAAGACTTGTACAAACAGAGACGAATCAAATGTATGAAGACTTGTACCAATAGAAACG
>JAXRKP010000535.1:25000-52500 GCA_037039925.1 Doris montereyensis
CCATCTGTCATAGACTTCCATATTACACAGGTGATTTCCACCTGTCACATGAGCTTCCATATTACACAGGTGATTTCCATCTGCTCAGCAGGCTTCCATATTACACAGGTGATTTCCCATCTGTCACTTAGGCTTCCATATTACACAGGTGATTTCCATCTGTCATAAGCTTCCATATTACACAGGTGATTTCCATCTGTCATGAGCTTTCATATTACACAGGTGATTTCCATCTGTCATAGGCTTCCATATTACACAGGTGATTTCCATCTGCTATTACACAGGTGATTTCCATCTGTCCATATTACAGGTGATTTCCATCTGTCATAGGCTCCATTCATATTACACAGGTGATTTCCATCTGTCATATTATAGGTGATTTCCATCTGGCTTCCATATTTTAGGTGATTTCCATCTGTCATAGACTTCCATATTACAGGTAATTTCCATCTGTCATAAGCTTCCTGTGTTTATTACACAGGTGATTTCCATCTGTTAGAAGGTGAATCTGGCATTTGATTTCCATCTGTCACTGTGATTTCCATCTGGATACACAGGTGTTTTCCATCGAACTATGATTTCATCTGTCATTCCTTAAAATTAGAAAAGGCATTTGACACTGTGAGGATGGACAGAATTTAATAGAAGCCATTAAAAGTTTTTACAATAAACCAATATGTGCAGTCAGAGTAGCTGGAAATGTATGAGACAATTGTTGTAGATATAGGAGTAAAACAGGGTTGTATACTAAGTCCTCTTTTGTTTATCACATTTATTGATTGAGTCGCAAAGGCATCCTCAAACACGGAAGAAAATGAATGTAGTTATGTGGAAGCTCAAACCAGTAAAAGTATCAATGCTTTCATTTGCTGATGATTTAATTCTGTTTGGAAAATCAGAAAGGGACATCCAGTCAATTATAAACATAATGAATAATGAATTAAATAAAAGAGGACTAATGAGAGTAAATGCCAAGAAAACCAAAACAATGTTAGTAACTAGGGAAGCTAAAACATAAAAATCTTAAATCAGGCAGGAGAATTTAGATCAAGTTTAAAGTTACAATTTTCTTAGGAGTAATGGTTAACTCAGAGCAAAAACTAAGAGAAGAAATCAGCCAGAGAATCCAAAGGCAAGTGCAATATATAACCATGTAGGAAAGGCATTTGTAGGTAAATAAGAATTGTCAACAAAAACCAAAATGGCAGTATACACCTGATTTTATTGTCCTACTCTCCTCTATGGCGGTGAAACCTGGAACTTTGACAGTAGGGAATACAGTAGAAAGCAGGCAGCCGAAATGAAATGGCTAAGGAGAGAAAGTAGTAGGGGAAAACTAAAGAGACAAAATCAGAAACACAACAATAAGAGATCAAACCAAAGCAGATAGCACAAAAACTAAGATAGAAATGAATCAACTGAGATGGTTTGGGCATGCAAACAGAATGCATGACAATAGAATAGCTAGAAATCAGTATACAGTGCTAAAACTCAAGATAAAAAACCAAAAAGCAGACATCGGAGTAAGTAGGAAGAAAGATTTAAAAGAGGCATTATCGCAAATAAATATAACTTTCACGGAAGGAAACAGAAAATGTCAGGACAGGGCAGCTTCCAGAAAGATCATTTCAGGCATCTAAAACCCAAACACAGGAGGTAGAATGGGAGCTGATAAAGAAAGAAGAAAAGATCCTTCTTTTCTTTGATCTTAGTCTTGACATTATAATTCCATGTTGTTGTTTTCCTATCTCCTTTAATTTGTTTCCTACAGACCTCTTCAGTACAACTAGGAGTGTTTCTTTATACAATTGCCACTTTTCTTCTATTGTGCTATCTTTCAGATCCATCTGCCTTTCATTGATGAATCCTTTTATCCTAGATTGGTATATCTGATTGACAATTGGTTTATTTAGTTCCTCTATTTTGAGTTTAGTAGCTTTCTTCTCTTTCCTTTTTCTTTTTGATCTTTTTCAGTCAGTAACTCATTTTGACAATTACTAGGTGATGATCACTAAACATTTCTGCTCCTCTCTTAACTCTTGCATCAATGTACTGTAAAAAAAAAAGGGGTTGCTAACTATTATGTAATTTATCATTGATTTTTCACACCTGTCTTATTTTTTCTTGTATATGTATCTTTATGAAGAAAAAGACATTGGCTATTTTCATGTTATTCTTTGGGCAAAAATATATAAGTCTCTCTCCATTTGGAGAAGTTGTTGTCTCTCCTTCTTTACCTATTGCCCCTCTGACATTTCTATATTGTTGCCTACTCTAACGTTTAAATCTCATAAAACCATTAGTTTCTGCTTGTGTTTAGATTCTCTGCAGCTATTTGTAAATTGTTTTCGAAGATATCTTTTTCTTCTTTAGTGGCGTCTTCGTTTGGT
This sequence comes from Doris montereyensis, assembly GCA_037039925.1. Classification (NCBI taxonomy): domain Eukaryota; kingdom Metazoa; phylum Mollusca; class Gastropoda; order Nudibranchia; family Dorididae; genus Doris; species Doris montereyensis. Next base: position 27,391 of record JAXRKP010000535.1, read on the forward strand.
CCATAAGGTATTAATAATTTAATTTCTCTTCCTTTTGTTTTAATATTTACTTCTACTAGCCGTGGGCGTATAAATTTCCAACTTTCTATTACTTTTCAGGTATTTTATCCACTAGGAGGCCTAGTCTCTTTAGCTCTATCTTTGACATTTACTCCTGAGAAGATCAAAATATTATTTAGTTCTACATTTTCTATTCCTTGTCCTTTTTTCTTTGTTTCTGTTATGGCCAAATGTCTAATTTGATTTGTTTCACTTCTTCAAAGTGATTCTAACACTTTTCCATGTTTGCCCTAACATTCCATGTTCCAAAAATCACAGTCCGTGTTCGTTTCTATTTTTGTCGTTGAAAAGGTCAAGCCGGGCATATTGCATTTATTTCTCTGAATCAGTTTGGTTTTGGATAAGCAGGGGGTTAGCTCACAGTACCCTAGGTGAGGCCTTCTATCAGGCCTTGTTGTCTTCTGTCAGGGTTAACTCCCTTAGCCTTTGGTCGGCCAAGACCCGCCTGCAAGGCAGCAGGAGACTCGTGGAGGACGGAATCCTCTACTTCCCATATTCCTGTCCACTGCTCGGAAAAATAATAATAATAATACTAATCATAATAATAATAATACTAATCATAATAATAATAATAATAATCATAATAATAATAAGAAGAATAACAATAAGAATAATAATAATAATAATAATAATAATAATAATAATAATAATAATAATAATAATAATAATAATAATAATAATAATAAATAATAATAATAATAATAATAATGATGATGATGATGATAATGGATGATGATGATTATAATAATAATAATAATGATCATGATTACGATGATGAGGATGATGATGATGATGATGATGATGATGATGATGATGATGATGATGATGATGATTACGATAAGTAATAATAATAATAATAATAATAATAATAGGATGATGATAATATAATAATAATAATAAAAATATAATAATAATAAAAATAATGATAATAATAATAATAATAATAATAATAATAATAATAATAATAATAATAATAATAATAATAATAATAATAATATAATAATATAATAATAATCACAACAACAGCAATAACAACAACAACCACAGAACAACAACAATAAATATAAAAATAAAGATAAAAATAAAAATAACAATAGAAAAATATATATCAATAAAAATAACAACAATAATAATAATAATAATAATCTTTTCTTTCATTTTTTCTCAGTTCCATTCTACCTTTCGGTGCATAGGTTTTTAGCTGCCAAAATGATCTTTCTCCGGATGCCCTGTCCTGACATTTCTGTTTCCTTCAAAAAAGTTAAATGTTTATGCTTCAATGCCTCTTTTATATCTTCTTCACTTTCTCCGAAGTCTGCCTTATGGTCTTTTAACTTGGGCTTTAGCACTGTATACTGATTTAGCTATTCTATTGTCATTTATTCTGTTGACATGCCCAAACCATCTCAATTGATTCATTTCTATCTTAGTCTTTATGCTATCTGCTTTGGTTTGATCTCTTATTGTTGTGTTTCTGATTTTGTCTCTTTTAGTTTTCCTACTACTCTTCTTAGACATTTCATTTTCACCTGCTTCTACTCTACTGTATTCTCTACTGTCTAAGGTCAAGGTTTCGCTGCCATAGAGGAGAGTAGGACAATGAACTGTATTGTATACTGTCATTTTCGTTTTTGTTGACAATTCTTGTTTACCTACAAATGCCTTTCCTAGATGGTTATATATTGCACTTGCCTTTTGGATTCTCTAGGCTGATTTCTTCTCTTAGTTTTCCCTCTGAGTTAATCATTACTCCTAGGTAATTGTAGCTTTGAACTTGTTCTAAATTCTCCCTGCCAATTTAAGATTTTGTGTTTAAGCTTCCTAGTTACTAGCATTGTTTTGGTTTTCTTGCATTTACTCTCATTCTTCTTTAATTTAGTTCATTGTTCATAATGTTGACATTCGACTGAAGGTCACTTTCTGATTTTCCAAACAGAACTAAATCATCAGCAAATGAAAGCATTGATACATTTACTGGTTTGAGCTTCCACATACCTACATTCATTTTCTTCATTTTTGAGGATGCCTTTGCGACTGAATCCATCAATGTGATAAACAAAAGGACTTAGGACACAACCCTGTCTTACTCCTATATCTACATCAAATTCTGCAGATATGTTTCAAGCTACTCTCACTGCACATGTTGGTTTATTGTAAAAACTTTTAATGGCTTCTATTAAATTTTGCTCTACATTGTGTTCTTTTAAGGAATTCCATAGTTCGTCCCTCCTCACAGTGTCAAATGCCTTTTCTAAGTCAATAAAACACAGGTGCAAGTCAATGTTTCTCTCGATGAATTTTTTATTATTTGTCTAATTGTAAATATGTGGTCTTGTACACTTTTTCCCTGGTCTAAATCCAGCTCTGATGCTCTTAAATCTGATCCTCTACTCTTTTCCTTAATCTCATTTCCAGAATCCTGGCATATACTTTTTCTGAAACGCTAAGTAGTGATATCCCTCTATAGTTTGAGCATTCCATAGTTGATCCTTTCTTATGTATTGGTACTACCGTCCCCTTTTTCCAGTCGTCAGGCACCTGTTTGGACTTCCATGCTTGTTGCATATTACATGTAGAAGTTTGTCTGCCTCTCTCCCTTGGTTTTTAATCATTTCTGGATAAACTTGATCTGCTCCTGACTTTTCCTAATTTCACTTTTCTTATAGCTGTTTGGAGTTCTTCCATTGAGATATCTACATCTTCACCTGTCTCATCTGGATTACTTTTACTCTTAATAATTGATCTTTACTCCTTGTTTCATACGTTCTGAGGATTGTGTAATTGGATGAAAATGTTTTCCCCATGTTTCCATGATTTGTTTCTTTCTCCTTTCATTATTTCTCCTTTGGCATTCTTATTTTGTCGCATTGGGCATCTTTGTTTTGCTTTCATTTCTCCCCAGAACAGCTTTTGATTTCCTTGATTTTTCTTGAAGTCTTTGTCCAAACTCTTCCCACTGTTCCTGTTTTTGCTTTCCTCACTTCCTCTTTGGCGATTGTTCTTTATTCACGTAATCTATCCCATCCTCTGATCTTTGTTTGCAAGTATTTCTTCCAGGCATCCTTCTTTTCTTGGATGTGTTCTTTTCAGGAATTTGCCATAGTTCGTCCCTCCTCACAGTGTCAAATGTCTTTTCTAAGTGAATAAAATACTTAGTTTTCAAGTCAATGTTTCTCTCTTTTCTGTTTTTTTCTTCATTAATAATTGTCTAATTGTAAATATGTGGTGTTGTATCCCTTCTTCCTGATCTAAATCTGTTTCATCCTCTTCAATCTGATCCCCTACTTGTTATTATTCTTTAGGCAAAAAATATGTTTTTAGTCTCTCTCCATTTGGAGAAGCAGTTGTCTCTCCTTCTTTATCTATTACTCCTCTGACGTTTCTACATTGTTGCCTACTCTAGCGTTTAAATCTCCTAAAACCAATAGTTCCTGTTTGGATTTAAGATTCTCTGCACCTACTTGTAAATCGTTTTCGAAGATATCTTTTTCTTCTTTAGTTGCGTCTTTCTTTGGTCCATAAGATATTAATAATTTAATTTCTTGTCCTTTTGGTTTAATATTTACTTCTAATACTGTGAGCTTATAAATTTCCAACTTTCTAGTATTATTTCTTACCTTTTATGCATTAGGAAGGCCTACTCTGATCTAGCTCTATCTTTGACATTTACTCCTGAGAAGATTAAAATATGATTTGGTCCTACATTTTCTATTCCCTGTCCTTTTTTCTTTGTTTCTGTAATGGTCAAAATATCTCCTTTGAATTTTTCCATTTCTTCAACTAATTCTAACTCTTTTCCATTTAATTTCCCTAACATTCCTTGTTCCAAAAAAATCACAGTCCGTGTTCGTTTCCATTTTCGTCGTTGAAAGGTCAAGCCGGGTAAATTGCATTTATTTCTCTGAATCAGTTTGGTTTTGGATAAGCAGGATTTCCCACTGTACCCTAGGTAGATGGTGGGGCTGCCACCTTGAGGCCCCTACCAGGCCTTGTTATTTTCTGTCAGGGTTAACTCCCTTAGCCTTTAGTCATTCAAGACCAGCCTGCAAAGCAAGCAGGTTGTTGTTTTATGGAGGGTAAACTCCCTGACCCTTTGGTCGGTCAGGATCGGACTGCAAGGCAGCAGGTTGTTTTCTTTCAGGTTAACTCCCTTAGCCTTTGATCGTCCAAGACCCGCCTGCAAGGTAACAGGAGACTCATGGAGGCGCGGAATCTTTTTACTCTCCGTACTCCTGTCCAGTGTGGAAAAAGTAATAATAATAATAATAATAATAATAATATTAATAATAATAATAGAGAGGGATAATAATAATAATAATAATAATAATAATAATAATAATAATAATATAATAATAATAATAATCATAATAATAATCATAATAATAATCATAATAATAATAATAATAATTATAATAATAATAATAATAATAATAATAATAATAATAATAATAATAATAATAATAATAATAATAATAATAATAATAATAATAATAATAATAATAATAATAGAGAGATAACAATAACAATAATAATAATAATAATAATAATAATAATAATAATAATAATAATAATAATAATAATAATAATAATAATAATAATAATAATAATAATAATAATAATAATAATAATAATAATAATAATAATAATAATAATAATAATAATAATAATAATAATAATAATAATAATAATAATAATAATCACAATAATCACACTAATAATATAAGCAGAAGAAGAAGAAGAAGAAGAAGAAGAAGAAGAGAGAAGAAGAAGAAGAAGAAGAAGAAGAAGAAGAAGAAGAAGAAGAAGAAGAAGAAGAAGAAGAAGAAGAAGAAGAAGAAGAAGAAGAAGAAGAAGAAGAAGAAGAAGAAGAAGAAGAAGAAGAAGAAGAAGAAGAAGAAGAAGAAGAAGAAGAAGAAGAAGAAGAAGAAGAAGAAGAAGAAGAAGAAGAAGAAGAAGAAGAAGAAGAAGAAGAAGAAGAAGAAGAAGAAGAGAGAAGAAGAAGAAGAAGAAGAAGAAGAAGAAGAAGAAGAAGAAGAAGAAGAAGAAGAAGAAGAAGAAGAAGAAGAAGAAGAAGAAGAAGAAGAAGAAGAAGAAGAAGAAGAAGAAGAAGAAGAAGAAGAAGAAGAAGAAGAAGAAGAAGAAGAAGAAGAAGAAGAAGAAGAAGAAGAAGAAGAAGAAGAAGAAGAAGAAGAAGAAGAACCTTCCTGAAGAAGAAGAAGAAGAAGAAGAAGAAGTAGAAGAAGACGAAGAAGAAGAAGGAGAAGAAGAAGAAGAAGGAGGAGACGGATGGAGGCGGTGGAATAGGAATGGGAGGAGGATGGAGAAGAAGAGGAGGAGGAGAGGAGGAGGAGAAAACTTAGATCTAAAAAAGTTTAAATATTTATTTTTTATTACTAGATCTAGATCTAGCATTTCGCATAATAACGTAAACCTTTAAATCGAACCAAAACAACTTTTGATACCCGGTATGCCAGCTCGTCAGAAATGTAATGTTCAAAATCTCAATTTTCACACCGTGTATCTGCCTGGTCGTAACTGTAGGGATAGCGTTTGTACTAGGAAATCTCAGGTATAGGTAGTTCCAGGTTCTGTACCATGGGTGGCCACATAATGTGAGGTCATCATGACATGACACAACTCGGAGGCTACGTCACGAGCATCGTGGGAGCTATTGTTTCGTCTCAGTCCTTCTGAAAAAGTTTTGAGATGTTAGCAGTAATTTGGACTGCTCACATTGGGAACGAAAGATTCAATCACTTTGGTCAACTAATATAATAGTAACAGTGGTGAATAGGCTAGAGAGTGATTTAAATGCATGAGAAGTTCATTTGTTGACCACCAGTAAATTGAGAGACGTGACTCCTTCGATATGAATGCACAACAACTGTTCAAAGAAGAGAGAAAGGGTGAGTTTACCCAATCATGAGAGAGAATTTGAATTTTCCTCCCACCTGGACAATATCGACGATATTGTTATACAGAGTGATAGAGAGAGAGAGAGAACGGGAGGAAGAGCATAGCACTAGAGAGAATGAAACCGCTCTTATTTAATCGAAGGAGAAAACGCATGCTAACTCATAATAAATACATTATTTTCCTTTATTAGTGTACGTGTCAGCATTTATTATATAATCTAAGCAGTCCATTACTGTGAGACGAAATGATTGTATTAAGTATTAAGAAATGGCAAATTTAATAAATGTTGTGGTATGTCAATCTTACATTTACTTTAACCAAGACATGTACTTCAATGCAGAATCTAATCTATCTAAGTGAAGTACATAGGATGGGAAAGTGCTAATGTCTTTCAAAATTGCCTAACGTTACACTACCAAGAACTTGGCCTATGCGTAGTGCTAGTAAGTAGTTAGTGTTGATATCTTTCACAAAATACATGGTGTGAAGTGTAGACCGGTTCATAATTGCCTAACGTTGGCGCTACCAAGAGCTGGCCTGTGCGTAGTGCTAGTAAGGTTAGTGTTGATATCTTTCAAAAATACATGGTGTGAAGTGTGTGGTGACCGGTTCATAATTGGTGAACGTTTACACTTGCATACATGGCTATGAGCACACGGATATGTTATGGCAGAGGACAGGCTCACAAATCGAGGAGAGGATGGCATGTGCATGTACGGTATGAAAGGAGGGAGGGGTGAACGGAAAAGGGATGGGATGGGGTAAGGAGGAGGAGGGAGGGTCGTTGTTGTATCACGCATAAAAGGGGAAAGATTCCCGAAAATTATAACGAGGGTAGAACAATTGTAGCTTTTTTGAGATTATATGATTGATTCCATTATCAAAGTTTAAGTTTTCGTTGCTCTTGTTTTACCCGTCTTGTAGGCCTGTCAGGAAAATGGTCAGAGTGACTGTAGTGGGCAATAGTTGTATAGACAAATAAGTGACGTGTCTTTAGTTTATTTTTTACCTTGCAGTGCACCACTGTTGACAAGTTTCTAAATAATCGTCTCGCTGTGAAGAGACTGTTATTAAGATAACATGCACTATTAAATATTGAACTATTCAGCCAAAACACAAAAAGACACCTTTATTTCAGATCAATATTAATTTGTTTTTTAAACACGGCCTTTCAGGAACGTCATCCAAGAGCACAAGACGACCAGAGCTCAGAGACAAATTATGAAGACCGTTGGTGAAACGTCGACGTCAGACAAGAAAAACAGAGATCGGCAGCTGCAGACAGAGACAGAGCAGAGTACAGAGACAGAGACAGAGGTTATCACTGGTCCATTGAGATCCCCATGTTCCTACACCTGTAAAGAGTGCACGTCGACGCCTTCATTTTAGCGAGGATGATCCAGATGAAATGAGTCTTATCAGAGAGCTTCAAGTGTGTCAGATCCTTGATGACTTCAGTGAAAACAGAGAGTTCACCGAACAGTTAACATCATAACATCAACACCGAAATCCATTGTCTCTTGTCTAAGCATGCACATTGCTTTAACGTCGATGGTGGGAGGATTAACTAGTCTGATCTCTTGCCTATATTCAATTTCCATCTCCTTTATTATGATGATGCCTTTGCCCCAATCCACAAATGTGAAAAAACAGCAAGAGTGATTGTAGGTACGACTTCTCGTTTCCTGAGTCCTCTCTTAACTTTTTCAGATACGTTTCCAATATCCAGGAAAGTCACATGTTACATCACCAGTGCAAAAAGAACTGTTAACTTTCTTCTATGAAACTTTCTCTACAATGTATTGTTTTTATCGCCAGGTCAACTTTATCCCTCCTCACAGGTCAAATGCTTTTTTCCAAGTCGCCAAAACACAGGAGTAAGTCACCGGTTGCATCTGAAAGGAATGTTTTTATCATTTGAATTTAATTATAAATATTCTCCTCATGCAACTGTAGAATGGACTGCATCGTAAAAATTCCGCCACAGAGACGTCAGGGAATCTGATTCCGTCTATAACCTATATAGACTCATTTCCAGTCATTCATAGGGAGTTTTGAGTACCTATATTATAATGACCGCCGAAATTGATTTGAGCATTCCATAGACAAACATTTCTTCCAAATTCCCATGCATGCTCTCAACATTTTTCCAGGTCGTCGTCTGCTCTGTGTTTTTCTTCCATGCTTGGTCATACATCCAATTCCATATTTAACAGTTGGAAAGCCTCATGGTTTTTCATCATTTTTGATTAGACAAAAGGGAGCTAAAACCTCCCCCACGCCTTGAGTGAAGACATTATTTCTTCTAGACTCACACATTGAAGAGTTCCACCATTCCAGTGAGCCATCTACAACGGAGAGAGCATGCCCACTTCATAGGCGGTACTTCTCATCGGACATAACAATTTGAAATGCACTCTTATTTCACAGACCTATCGTTCTCTGAGGATACCAAGCCTACCGTTGAAAATACTTTCTAAAAGAATGATTAGTTTCGCTAATCTTGGGAACGAGCAGTGTGAGATATGTTTGCATTTCTTAATTAAGCTTTCAGCCTCGCATTGGGCACAGACTGTGAAACGTGTCAAAACTACACAACCCACTTGATTTGGTTGCATCAAACCGTAAACACTACGACGAAGATAGGGAGAAAGATAACAAGTAGGGTTTGAGATCATCGTATCGGCGGACATGCAAAAAGTCGTTGCTGCCATTCATGCGGGGCGTAAAAGCTGCGTCTTCACAAATCTTTCATAACTTTCCACGAGACGTTTGCACCCTTAGGACGGCAGAAAAAGATGCTTCACCATGTCAGGTCAGATCTGTTGATGGCATGAGACAACGTTGGGAAGGTCTGCCTCGGATGTCACTTCAGATTTTGTTAACGCGATTTGGATATGGTTGAGGAAGAAGGACACCATTATATGATGTGACAATTGTTCACGACAGAACAAAAATTGGTATTTGTTCACGTCTCTGGTAAGACTGTTGAACAACAGCAGCGTACCTCTTCTCCACAGCGTAACTTTGTCGTCAAAACGATGTTACATTCATGTCCTGCGACTCGTTTCACGGTATGATTGAGAAGAACATGGAAAGAGGAAAAATATTTTCGGTTTCAGCGATTTTGTGGCGAAAAGTGTTACAGATGAACTATTCAGATCTTGTAAATTGGGACAAAGGGTCACTTCAGGAAAGTATGTGAACATTCCACGTATCAAACAGATACTATCAGTGAGATTTGTTCGGGGATCAAAGCTCATCTATTACAAAAGAGTCTCATGATGATGAGCTATTCAAAGAAGTTGACTTTCTCATGAAGACAACGCAGAAAGACATTGACAAAGGTATGCAATAAACCGAAAGCAAGGAAAACGTCAAGGGGTATTCCCCGATGGAAAAAAAGAGGGCATTGTCGGATCGTTAGGTATCCTGGTGCCTGAACAAGCGAGTGTTTTGGGGAGAAACTGTTGACGATGACTCCATTGATCTTACCGAGAGAAATTATGATGGTGAACCTGCTGAGGATGATTTTAAAATGTTTGACTTTAGACTGACTTTGTACTAGGTGTTACTTCAATTCAAGCATTTTCTTATCGCTGACTGCCATGTTCTGATAATTATGATCATTCTATGACAGTCATGTATGTTCTCGATAGCATTCAATGTTGCAAAGTGAATGCTATCATTATACAATATTGGTATTTTACATGTCCATTTTTGCTTCTAAAAAGGCTTTGAAATTTCTAATCTGTTTGATTTCATGCTTCTGATATGTTTCTGTCTTCTTATTCCAAATTAGTGAAACTTAAATTTGTTTATCATGTTTGTTTTAGTTTTGCAATTTTCTAAAGGTATCTATTTTTCATCTGTTAATTTGATATTTGATTCAATTTTGATTTAAAGCGCACCAATCAATGTTTCAAATGAAACTCATTAATTAATAAAAATTTTAAACACGTTTGGATTATGTGTCTTTTCTTTTCTTATATATTTTTACTTTGTTTTGATCGGGGGGGTTGGGGGGGGAGAGGGGTTTCGTTTTTTTTCGTTTTTTGCTTCTTTCTTTGTTTGTTTGGCTTAAGTTCTCTCAGATCAATGCAAAACAGAAATGCCATGCATTTGCTGCGGTTTACAATGTACTTAGAGAATAATAATGTCGTCAGAGTATAACTGACACCGGGGTGACCAGTCCTGGCACATGCTGGCGCCATGAAGCAGTTACCAGAGTACCAATTCTAAAGTCTTCGGTTTGACCCGCCCGGGGATCGAACCCCCGACCTACCAGTCCTCGGTCTGACGCTTTATCCACTGAGCCAATGGGACTGGTTCTGGCACTCATTATTGTGCGATTGAATGTCTGAGGCATTAACTCGGCCATAAGAATGATTTGATCTACGGACCGAAAGACGAAATTGTGACCTGTCAGTCAATAGTAGTAGTAGAAGTAGTAGTAATAGTAGTAGTAGTTGTATTAGTAGTAGTGGGCATAGCCTTAGTAGTAGTAGTAGTAGTAGTAGTAGTAGTAGTAGTAGTAGTAGTAGTAGTAGTAGTAGTAGTAGTAGTAGTAGTAGTAGTAGTAGTAGTAGTAGTAGTAGTAGTAATAGAAGAAGAAATAAAAGAAGAAGAAGACGATGTAGCAGTAGTTGTAGTAATAGTAGTAGTACTAGATTTAGTAGAAGTAGTAGATCTAGTTCCAGTAGTAAATCCATCGGTCGTGGCTTGAATTGTTTTCAGTTAAACAAGAGCACAGTCTTCCTGTGCGTCTGCTGTGAAGCTTTTCCCATCACCACCTTGCCCGGTGTGCACTGCCTTCGTACGGCCTGTGCGAATTGTAATACGCTTGCAGGCCGCTTTCTCTCATTTTCTTGCCTTGCCTACTTAGTTAAGATTTCCAGTCTGCGGAGTCGGAGTGATAGTGTCGATTTAGCCGCCGTCACAAAAATGTAAGTAACAACACAATTATAATAAAGTGGACGAATTAGTTAGGTCGTCCTATTATTAGATCTCTTTATTAATATTATTTAATATTATTATATTATCATTATTATTAGTATTATTATTAGTATTACTACTACTACTACTGCTACTACACTACTATTACTACTACTACTATTACCACCACCCACTACTACTACTACTACTACTACTACTACTACTGCTACTACTACTACTACTACTACTACCACTATTATCATCATTGAGGCTAGATCTACAAACTAGATCTAGATCATTATTATCATTATTATCACCCATTGCTAGATATAGATTTACACATTTGTGGGATATTGAATGATAATGTAGGAAATTGGTAGATTCTACATCTAGATCTAGATCTAGATCGAGATCGAGATCTAGTTTGTTAGTAGTATAAATGAGAGAGTCCAGATCTAGATGTAGATCTATATTATATAGATCAGATCTAGATTTCTAGATTCAAGAGATATTAAACTTTTCCTTTCTGGAGTTTCCCGCCTTTGAATGGTTTGGATGGGGTCTTGCGAAGGATGTGTTTCAACTTTCATATATTTGTTTGTGGCTTTTAGGCCTAGATCTAGATCTAGATCAAGATCTGTGATTTTAGATCTTCCCAACATCGCCAGTGAAGAATTGAAGTGGGCGTTTCTGTTCCGAAGTAACACCAAATGTCACGTCATATCAATCTTTGATAAAGCCACTTACAAGTGAGTGGATACAATAATGTGTAACTGACATTGGCAGAGACACACTACAACACTAAATATCACTCACACCACTCACAGACACCGTCAAACCTACAATGTTTCGAACAAAACATGTAATGACTGATCCGAACTCTGGCTTTTAAAAGTGCAAAATTAGTTGTCAGGCTACTGGACTGGGGATCATGAAGTCCGAGGTCGAATCTAGCAACGCCAGGTCCGACGTTGTGTTCATTGGGAAATATATGTGACACGCAGTAAAATTCTGCGTCAGACTAGCGTCCTGATGTGGATTATTGTCCCGTAAGGGCATTGAAGGAATTTACTACTACATTAAATGATATTAATTGAATATGGTCCATCGTTCTAAAGGTTAAAACACTTACCATCTATTGGTAATGTGTTTATCTAGATCTAATCTGAACTCTTATCTGTCTTTCTATTATTTAGTATCTATGGTCCACTGATCATTTAGATAGGTTTGTAAGATGAAATATATGTATTATTATGTGATTACACCTCCCTCTAAGATTGTTTTATGCAGTTGTTCCGACAATGCAGTACATAGAAATGAAATCTGCTTTGGACAATGCACTTTTACATGCACATATACAACTTGTCAACATGTTTTTGTGGTTTCAACCTTGAATTCCCTAGGAAGGGCTGCCGCACTGATAGTCATCATTAGTGGACATGATGAATTTCGTAACTTTAGATTGATACAATTATACTGTGGATTCATTCATGGATCAGTGTGTACATATCACATACAGTTATTGTTAGCATTATAATAAGGATTGCAATATTACGGACTTGAAATTTTCAAATTTGTCTGTCTGTTTGTCTGTCTGTCTTTCTCTCCCCCCCTCCCCTCTCTCTCTCTCTCTCTCTCTCTCTATATATATATATATATATATATATATATATATATATCTATACATATATATATATATATATATAAAAATAAATATGGATGTGGTGGTGGGGTAGATATGATCATCTAGCAACCTTTCTATCATACATTGCACTAGATTTTAAATGGTCACCATTGTATCGTATTACATATAATTGTCGCTCTAGTATCCTTTCCAACTCCATTTAATTCCACTATATCACTCATTGCTTCTTACATTTTAATACACTGTTATAATCGCAAATTAAATGTAGTCGCCATCTCTTGCTGACACTTGTATTATATTAACCCTTTCACATGATCACTAATATAGGACCGACGTTTCACCATCTTTGGATAGAGTCAATGTCCGTGTCAGGACATTACTGAGTCATTGTTCAGATTTCAGAATATATCCGAACACTAGTTCTAGATACATGTAGATCTAGATCTACCCTGATTTTATTTTTAACATATTATGGTCTATAACTAAATAAGTTGTTTTTATAACTCCTCTCTTCAACACTCTTATCTAATAAAGACCAGACCAGGAGGATTAACTAAGTAGTGTCACTCTATGCGTTCAACCTGATTGCTCATGCGTGACACAAACTTGCTTTTATCTTCTTTCATTCGGCTTTTAAATTGTTCCATTGCTTCCTCTTAACTTTTTCCTTTGAGGTCATGCTTGATGAGTTTGCCCTAGAGTCGAAATATAAAAAAGGCAAGAACGTGAAAATGTCCCTCTATAAAATAGACGCTATAATAAATACAATCATACACATACTGTGTATATATCATTGGCCATGGTTGGAAGGAATGCTGCCCGCTTGTTTCTTTCAGAGCCATAATTTGGTGTTTGTCTTAATTGTGGTATTTATGTACAGCTAACATCACTTCAAGTTTAAACATAGTTTATTATGTGAATATCTTTTATGTGTTTGTTCTGTGTATTTTCTCTCTCTCTCTCTCTCTCTCTCTCTCTCTCTCTCTCTCTCTCTCTCTCTCTCTCTCTCTCTCTCTCTCTCTCTCATACACACGTACACACACACATACAACAAGAGACATGTATACGAGAGGGAACAGACATCACGTTGCATTGCCAAAGACGTCCCAGTTCTAGTGACTAAGAAGTCAGCAAATTTCGTCATATCGGTGTCAAGTCTAGGATTTTGGTAATGCCTTGGCACTATTGCATGGTGTGTGGAAACTGAGGTCACGTCTGTGAGGCGGTCCCTGCTGCTTTTTTCTTCTTCTAGTTTTAGAGGCCATAATAGTCATATTCTTATTATAAGTTTTGGCTTTGTTAGATGCAATGAGCATTGTGGGGGGGGGGGGCTCTGTTCTCCAGAGTCAGCGTGTTGGCCTCTCATCCAAAAGATCGTGGTTCCAGGTTTGAATCCAAGCAAAGTTAGATCCCACGTTGTGTTCCTGTGAAAACACGCATTTCCCCCTCTCGACCCAGCTGCCATGTTATCAAACCCCCTCCTTCTAGGCAAACATAGTCACAACACTCATATAATATATATGTCCTAGATTTGTCCCTGTCAATTGTCATAGTTTTCTCTTTCCTTTCCATAAAGCTCTATATTCACCTCTTCGTCATGCTAGCCATGTCTGACCTGTCTATCTTTCCTGCGGCCCCGACAATAAAATTGAATGTCTCCCTTTCTCTTACTTGCGCACACAACACACCAGCCAGCACGCTGTTCAAGTGTCCATTGTTGTCACCCCCCCCCTTTCTCATTCAGGCTCAGTCGCGGACCGTCGCGGTGTAGTTGTTTCGATCTGCCTTGTTTTGACTAAAGCCATAAACATGGATGGCCGCTTTCTTTTTCTACCTGGACCCCAATGTCAGTCCGAGTCAGTCTGTCCGATCTTACCACCCACCACATTAGAAGAACAAAATGCAAAACACATTTTGTGACAAACAATAAACATGGATTTTGGATCGAAGTTGGTTATTTGGTCGTTGTTGAGACAAGCCAACTGACGACTGCGGAATTGGATAATAAATGATTATATCCAAAAATCGTCAAATGTGTAGTTGCGACAATATATTATCCTAAATCGGGACCGACGGACATTTTATCTCCGTACGAGTACGAGCCACATCTGTACTAAGCCAATCACTGGGCCTCCTTGTACAATGTAGATCTACGCGATCCAGAATAAAATCTGGCGTGTGATTGATGAGGGGGACTGGGCAGACCAGAGGTAAGATGTCGGAGATCCCTTTGGCTGTTTACAGGGCAGTCCGGGCAAAACAAAAAAATATTAAAATCCTCCCAAATCCCCCGAGATCACCTTAGTTGTGGGAGTGGGTAAAATCAAATCAACCAAAATCGTGAAATGTGTAGTTGCGGCTTAATTTGAAGCCGGCGGACAGCACGAGCCACACTATTCTACTAGATCTAAGCCAAATAACTAGGTCTAGGTCTCATTGTAGACGAAATAAAATCTCAAGTGTGATGTGATTGATGCCTCTTACTCTTACTTGCCTACAACCTGCCTTGACGAAGGACTAATAAGGTTATGAATGTGAAATGTGAGGATCAGACCAGCAATCAGAACGCAGGTTTTCTAGGCCTGTACACGTATAATATTATAACTTTTCTCCAAGTGCATAGTAGATCTCTACGGCCTCGTGGAATGTCGACGTGATCGAATGTTTTTAATGTCGAAAGAGACACGACAAAGAGCTTGGTTGGAGGAGGTGATGAAGTTGACCTCTCTGTGTCTGTGTCTCTGTCTGTCTGTAGTGGTCTGTGTCTCCTCTCAGTCTGTGCTTGGGCGGTCGACGGATATTGCTGGTGGGTCCTTCTTCTTTCCTTTCACTCTCTCAGATGTACGTCTTTCATATTGCTGCTTCCTCTTGATAGACCCTGAGATCACCACGTTTATAGTATCATCATGGGGTACAATTTCGTTAAAGTGAAGAATCTCTCTCTCTCTCTCTCTCTCTCTCTCTCTCTCTCTCTCTCTCATATTAAACTGAAAGGGGGCTCTCTCTCTCTCTCTCTCTGTTTAATTTTTTTAAGCCTTCTCTCTTTCTCTCTCTCTGTGTGTGTGGCACTATATTAATATAATCCTCGTCGTCAACGACTCTGGAAGTTGTAGAAGTGGTATCAGTGAAGTTGAATTAGTAGTTATAAGTAGTGGTATCACTAGTAGTAATAGCAGAAGTAACACTAGTAGTAGTAGTTGTAGTGCTGGAGGAGCAGATAGTGGCATTTGTACTTAATAGAACGCATTCAAAGACACTGACACTACATAGCTTCAGGCCAGACGAGAACAAAGGAGGCGAGAGTGAATGCCGTGGACTGTGGTCCCATTCCTGGTCTGGTAGTGTCGTCTGTCAATTTTCATTTTAAGGCAGGCAGTGGTGACAGGTCAGTACAATGTAGTACAAAAAAAGTGGGTCAGACAGCCTCTTCTTCCTCCTCCTCCTCCTCCTCCTAGAACACAAGGGATCGTTTAATGATTAACTTTGCATCATTTGTTGTATCATAATGCTTCTTGTTGACTTTAATTTTCTTTGAGAGCCTTGAGTTTACTCGCGACATAATATTATGGCGAAGGTAAATTTCTAATGAAACAATCCTTCCTGGTCCTATGTCTGTTTGTTTATCTGTCTTGCTCTCTGTATCATGTATGGTTCTCTCTCTCTCTCTCTCTCTCTCTCTCTCTCTCTCTCTCTCTCTCTCTCTCTCTCTCTCTCTCTCTCTCTGTGTGTGCTTAAGACCATATTAAACGTGAAAGGGGCTGAGATCGCAGGCACAGAGCAAGGTCACTTTGCTGCTTCAATACAGGCCTTGCGTTTAATTTTTTAAGCCTTCCAAAGAGAAAGGGCACTTTGACTTTGACCATGTACACAAGCAATGAAGAGTGGGCACTGCACTATAAGTATAACTGTCCTCTTCCTGTCTGCCAGCAAAACTCGTAGTTGGTTGGTGGATGATACTCTGGGAGACCCTACTTCCGCCCCATTCACGCTTTTACATATCGTTCTTCTGAGCTGTTTCCATCCGAACAACCTGAAAACATTGACGAACTCTAGTTATGGCTAAGCCCATTGCTTTACCATTTTTTAAAATTATTGTAATTCCATCGCTTCCAATATTTATTGTCTTCCAGTTCAAAACCTGACACGTGTTGTCCAGCCACTTTCACATAGACTTTCTCCTACAGTCTCCAAAGCTTCAATTACATTTAATTTGTAGTCGATCGAATCCCAATGGGTTCAGTCAGTTTCAAGGGGGTTTGGCAGAGGTCAAGATTCACACAATGTGTGTGTGTGTGTGGGTTATGCTGAACTTTTTTAAATTTACAAAGTGTTTAATGAATGCACCACTGGTCTAACCCAACTGTACCGTATGCGTAGTCAGTATAACTTAACGCCGTGATTTGCATTATAATATGTTTAAGTCTGCACAACTTACAACTGCGCATGCCTAGCGTCTGATCCACATTTTTGGCGTTTTGTCAAAAAGCCCCCGTCAATTCCATTTGAAACTTCCAACTTCAACAAGCGCTCTCCTCTTATCCTTCGACGTGGGTGCTTTCTATTTGGGGAGATCTGTTTACAGACAGGCTTTCGTTTACATTGGTGATAGACTGGTCTAGTCTTATTTACCTTGATGACAAGTCCAGGTCAAGGGAACGGAAAATGAAATAAAGAACCCTTACTCCCCCCCCTCCTCCCTCCGTCCTATTGGCATAATAGTGACACTTCAAGTGCCTGTCGAAGGTCGGTGAGTTTTGATTTCCATGAAACTCTAGCTCTGTCTGAGTGGCCCTCCTCTCTTTTTCCTACTTTGCATTGTATTAGCAGTAATTTAAAGGAAAAAGGGGGGGGGGGGGGAGAAAAAGTACTGTATTTAACTAGGGTGGAGTTAATATCGGGTTACATAACTATTCTGTGAGCTTTGATTTCCGCTTTGAGAGGCAAGACAACAAAAACTCTCATTTTCAATATAACTGTGTGTGTGTGTGTGTGTGTGTGTGTGTGTGTGTCATGTTTACAAGGGGTAAATCAATATAGAAATTAATCAATATATATAAGCAAACTGACATGACAGACTGTAAACAGATATAAAAGAGTCGTAATATTACTTATTATAAGTACGGTTCCTCCTTCCTTGACAGCACAACATTTATTCACTGCCTTTTTGCTTCTCCTGCAAGACTTTTAAATAAGATCGCACATAATCAATCACTGCACTTCATTGACAAATGTTAGATCTGGGAAGGTTTATCTTCTAATTTCGCCCTTCCTTCATTGATTTGTTTATTTATTTTCTATTATCTATTTAGTCTTTATTTCTCGTAGTCCCATTGCTCCATGTCCCACCCACGTGAAAAACGTGAGCTGTTGACAGGCGCTACTGGTAAGGCCCTGCATCTTTCTTTCCACTGGTTTTTAAACATGTGGCGATAAATTACGATTTTTCATATTATTGCTGCTTTATCAATTTAGTCTTCACAACTACGAAATCGCGACATAATATTATGGCGAAGGTGGTAAATTGCGCCTAATGAAACAAGCAACAAATTCAATTCAATCAAATACATTACTTTTAAAGTTAATCATCACAATACGAAAGGATTAATTGACGATACCAACTATTCTGATTATATGAAAAAACCAACGTGAACGATTGTGCGAAGAGTACCAACCACATTAATGACGATCAACCGATTTTAATTGGCGATACCAACTACGATTACTTGACCAACTGCGATTAGTTCGCTGTACCAATTACGATTACTTGGAGAACCAACTACGATTATATGGCGATACCAATGACAATGTCGCACTTCTGATGTTGGATCTGAGCACGATTACTTTCGATACCAACTGATTGGGACCACAAAACACTCTTCGCTACCGTCCATTTTTCTTAATTTCTTCCATCTTTTTCATTTTGCATGCTACTAATAATATAATAATGGGCAGAATTTTGAATTGTCCTTTTGGTTCTTTTCCTCTTTTTGTGAGTTATATTCTTAAAATCATTTTTTATTAATAACGAAAATGTACATCATAAATTAATAGACTACGATCCTTCATTGTGTAAACAAGTAAATATCCAATACTAATGATGGCGACTACTCCCACATAGAGGTTGATCAGTCCTTTGAACAACGTTTCTATAGGATTGACAAGTATTTGAATGGCTTGAGTCATTACTAATATGTACCTCTCAGTGACATCATCGCATCAGACAAAATTGATCATCTATTTTGTATTAGTTTTATTTTGTTTACGCAACTCTACACCCCACTCAGCATGAACAATCACTATAACAACTAAAGAAACAGTTATCATCAACTGTGTGTAGTGAGAACATGAGTGTTGATGTACTGCGCTTTGGATGACTAGAAACAAAACTGAAATTCAACAATGACAAGACAGAATTGAAAACCTGATGTACTGCGCTTTGTAAAAAAAGGAAAGGAATATATATATACCAGAGGGCTAGTCATAGAGGGTTCGGAATATGCGACTATGTGGGATGCTCATGGCATTTTATCTCGGTTTCTTCTTTTGATGAATTTATAGGGGTTCAGATTTTCACCCAGTCAGAATTTTTCGGAACTAGATAGAATATAAGGCGGTACAATCTGGCGGCTGACCGCTACTGTTGAACTCTTAACTGGTTTTTTTTCTTCTTTTTCCGTTGTCGTGTCTTTATTTGCATTCTTGTTATGGGTTGCTAAAGACTTCTATTCATCGATTACAATTACGATAAACATAAAGCAGCATCTAATTCTAAGATCTGAGTAAGAGATCTCTACATTCTGTTTGAGTAATGTACCATTGTGTAATTGATTATGCGCACGATTTTGTCACGTTCTAGATTATTTATTTATTTGTTGTTGTTTACGTGTATGGTATAGCAGATTCGTGACGTTCTTTTGCTCCATCTGATTCAAGCTGAGCCAGGCGTGATGTGATTAATTGTGACGATTAGTTATCACGATTATGGTTACCAACTACGGTTCCACAATGACATTAGCATGTTTTGACGATGTTGATTTTCTCGTCTCCTATGCGATACCGACTACGATTCTGTCTATCTATCTATCTATCTATCTATCTATCTATCTAATCCATCTATCCAAGCAATAATATAATCGCTTTACTCTTATGGACGCTCTTTTCTTTTGTCTTCCTTTGCTCTGATTTATCCGATTTTCCATTTTTCATTTGATCATAAATTAAAAACGACATGTTTGCAATGTAACATTCTCGTACGTGCATAGGATGGTTGATAACTTCACTGCGTTGAACAAGGTCAAGTGGTAGGTAGAGAGATCAAAGAGGTCATTGGAGCGGAGAAAGATACATAATAATATGTATTCTGAGAGAGAGAGAGGAGGAGAGGTGGAGAGAGGACTTGTATTAGATTTTGAGGGAGAGAGAGAGGGAGAAGATCTGGAGACATACTTGTATTAACACACACGCACACATAATTTGTTTTATGACTTCATAACTCCCTGTATTTGATAATGAAGACATAGAATAACATACCAACGGGACTAAAGACGAAAAGAAACAATGCACTGCCTATCTCCTGGTGTCTATTTTGGTTCATTCCAAACACTGGCTAGATAGAATATGCAATCTGCCCCCACCCCTAAGTTTCCCGGTTCATTCCAAAATGGCGTATTCTTTGTTATTCAATTCCCCCCTAAGTTTGCGTGTCACGTTCAAAATGGCGTATTGCTATCCCCTTTAATTTTGGTTCATTCCAAGCATGTTTTGACGATGTTGATTTTTGCTATCCAGTATCTGTCTATCTATCTTTATCTATCTATCTATCCAAGCAATACAGTTTGGTCCATTCCAAAATGGCGTATTGCTATTCCCCTTTAAGTTTGGTCCATTCCAAAATGGCGTATTGCTATCCCCCTTAAGTTTGGTCCGTTCCAAAATGGCGTATTGCTATCCCCCCCCTTAAGTTTGGTCCATTCCAAAATGGCGTATTGCTATCTCCCCCCTTAAGTTTGGTCCATTCCAAATGGCGTATTGCTATCCCCCCTTTAAGTTTGATTTCCATTCCAAAATGGCGTATTGTTATCCCCTATCCCCCTTTTAAGTTTGGTCCATTCCAAAATGGCGTATTGCTATCCCCCCTTAAGTTTGAAGTTTGGTCCATTCCAAATGGCGTATTACTACCTCCCTCTTAAGTTTGGTCCATTCCAAAATGGCGTATTGCTATCCCCTTTAAGTTTGGCCCATTTCCAAAATGGCGTTTGGTCCATTCCCAAAATGGCGTATTGCTATCCCCCTTTAAGTTTGGTCCATTCCAAATGGCGTTACTTCCCTCCCCCTCTTAGTTTGGTATTCCAAAATGGCTCCCCCCTTAAGTTTGGTCCATTCCAAAATGGCGTATTGCTATCCCCTTTAAGTTTGGTCCATTCCAAAATGGCGTATTGCTATTCCCTCCCTTAAGTTTGGTCCCCCTCCCCCCCTTAAGTTTGGTCCATTCCAAAATGGCGTGTTTTCCATCTCTTTCCTGAGCTTGGTCTATTACAAAATGGCGTGTTTCCCATCTCTTTCCTGGAGCTTGGTCTATTACAAAATGGCGTGTTTTCCATCTCTTTCCTAAGCTTGGTGTATTACAAAATGGCGTGTTTTCCATCTCTTTCCTAAGCTTGGTCTATTACAAAATGGCGTGTTTCCCATCTCACTCCTTCCTTGTAGATCCAGTCTAAAATGGCGTGTGTTCATAATGTAACCTCTTGGTTTTGTCGTCTTGTTCTGTTGATATCTCTACGAATTCAGCTGCATGATAAAACATTAAATGCGGTCAATTTTCCTTCACATAGAACTAGGTGTTTGGAGTAACTTGGGAGGTGTCACTAAACTGACGCCTTTTTGGAGTTTGGGGTTAACACCATGGTAATGAGATAGAGGTTGGGTCTGAGACACCCGCTGTGACGTACTGTGACCCATCGTTATCTTATGGAAAAGCCTACTCGTTTCAACACTCATGTCTCTCGTGGAGTCTTGAGTCTGAGATCGTCCGTCCCCTTTGGCGTCTTTTTCAAGTGGGCACTGGCAAGGGCAGTGGGGTGTCCGATTGTTGACCACTTGACTACAGGAGCATACAGTGTGTGTACACGCACTTGTGTGTGTGTGTGTGTGTGTGTGTGAGTGTGTGCGTATACATGGTGTTTGATACGTGCGTATCTACAGCTCTCTCTCTCTCTCTCTCTCTCTCTCTCTCTCTCTCTCTCTCCCTCTCTCTCTCTCTCTCTCTCTCTCTCTCTCTCTCTCTCTCTCTCTCTCTCTCTCTCAGCATGATCACAGTAATATTTATAATTGAAAAAAAAAAAAAAACGAAATAGTTTGATAAAAGATGCATCCATCCAAACAATAATGTATGGAATCTGAGACGCTGATCGCGATGACAAGAAAGACATGTGAAAGAAGAAAACAAGAAATAAATAAAGAGAAATATACGACACTGCACAGCATTGTATTTGCATAATAATGTTTGAAAGATACACGTATTATTTTTTTCTATCCTTTTAAAACTTGACGCCTACACTACTAGATCTGGGCACAGTCTACAGCCGGATACAAAGAAGGAGTTTTAAAGGAAGGGGGTAGGAGTGGAGCTGTAGGAAACATGACATGTACTACTCTAAAAGTTGTGCTGACTGGGTTGTAATATATATAGATAGATATTATATCTTAACAATATGCCGATTAAAAATGATAATGCTGTGTGGAAAGAGCGACGCACGACTGACTTTCTCCCTAACCAATGACGTTTCCATGCATGCTTTCTCCCATCACCGACCGGGGTTCTAGTTCGGTGATTTTTCTTTTGCTCATAGATCTAGAAATCACACCCTGTTGAGCTTTTATTTCCATAATGAATATTAATGATATGGAAATTGCGTTCACGATCAGGCTCTGGCGATGCTAGTCTAGTGGAGATAGGAGGACAGTTTTAAAAAAGACCGGCAGTATTTCGCATCTCTGTGGAACGAACGTGAAACGTCAAGAGGGCGGATGGATTTGTGACCTTTTAATGTCTTTTCAGCGAAAAAAAAGTTCTTTCCTTTAAAAGTTTACGTACCACTACTACTAGTTACTAGGCACAGTCTGCAGCGGGATACAAACGGGAGTTTAAAAAAATAAAAGGAAGGTGGTATAAGGGAGGTGTAGGAAACAGGACATGTACAACCCTAAAGGTTTTACTGACTGGGTTGTGGTGGTGGTGGTAGCGACACATTAAACTAACATGTGTACGTTGTAGTTGTGCAGGCTGAAATGCTGCAGAGCGTCTGCTTTGCTCCAGGCCGCAAACAAGTGTGAGTGTCCACGACATGCTATATTGTGGCGATACATTCATTCAAACAGAAGGTGGCAGGTATGCACATTCTTTCACTCCCATCTCCCTCTGTATCGTTGTCTCTCTGTCTTTGTCTGTCTGTCTGTCTGTCTGTCTCTCTCTCTCTCTCTCTCTCTCTCTCTCTCTCTCTCTCTCTCTCTCTCTCTCTCTCTCTCTCTCTCTCTCTCTCTCTCGCTCTCTCCTCTCTCTCCCCCTCTCGTCCACCTCTTCCTCCCTCTGGCTGTCTTTCATTCTGTCTGTCTGTCTTTCGATTGGCCAGAAGTAAGGTGTCCGCCTCTCAACCAAAGGTCGTGGGTTCGTATCCCGACGGTTGAAATGTTTTCTCGAGTATTTTTGATTAAAACTCTCCCCAGGTAGGTGGATCGACACCTTCTAGTCCTATCGGAGACGGACGATGAAAAGGGGTCCCGTGAATAGATCACAATATTATGTACACATTAAAGATCATTTGGCTGTTAGCAGGACCAATTTTTTTTTTATCTGCCCAAACCCCTGGGATTACCTATGGGTAAAACCACAACAAATTAAAAACCCCCTCTTTTCTCCCGTTTTTCTATGCTCCTAATATTCGGCGTGTTACCTTCTGTGTTATTGTTGTGTGTTTGTGTGTATCTGTGTGTTAGTGTTGTGTATATGTGTATTATTGTTGTGAATGTGTGTGTGTTTGTGTGTATGTGTGTGTTGTTATGTTGTGTGTGTGTGTGTGTGTGTATATGTGTGTTATTGTTGCGTATGTGAGTGTTGATGTGTATATGTGTGTTATTGTGTATGTGTGTGTTTGTGTGTATCTGTGTGTTATTGTTGTATGTGTGTGTGTGTGTGTATATGTGTTATTGTTGTGTATGTGAGTGTTGGTGTGTATATGTGTGTTATTGTGTGTATGTGTGTGTTTGTGTATCTGTGTGTTATTGTTGTTGTGTGTGTGTGTATGTGTGTTGTTGTGTATGTGAGTGTTGGTGTGTATATGTGTGTTATTGTTGTGAATTTGTGTGTTTGTGTGTATCTGTGTGTTATTGTTGTGTGTATCTGTGTGAGTTTCTTGCTTGCCCCCTCCCCCCCCTCGTATCGCCTTCTGTTTGTTTCTCTTCTCAATTTCACCTTCTCTCTATTTCTGTTTGCTTTTTAAGAAGAAAAACAAAACGGTCCTGAAATTCTTCTCACTTTCACACCGACATCTATGCTTACTTTTTAAGGAGAGAAGGGGACAACAAAAAAGAAAAGAAATAACGGCCACCGAACTCTTCATCACACAATCACACAACACACATAATAATAATTATTGTTCAACTGTATTATAATATTGTATTTATTAAGACATTCAAGCTATACGGTAACTCAATCATACATACATACATATACATGCAAGATTTGCAAAGCAAGCTCTGTCTGTATTGTATGTGTTTGCACATATGTATTAGGTTTATTACTATGTCAACTTTGCGCAACGTAATACGACAATACGTCCGTTAGTCACGCATTCTGAAATGCCAGCACGTGACGTCACAAACGTGGAAAAAGGAGTTGACGCCTGAAGGCAGGGCTCTTCCGTAAGGATCGGCGAAAGTCGTCACACAAGTTAGAGTCCGTCCTGAAGCAAGGCCTGTGACTAAAACTAAAAATACGAATAAAAGTGTTTGAATTGAGGGTGTGTGTTGATGTGCACGCATTTTCACATATTTCTTGTGTGAGAGTGGGCAGCACAGTTGTGTGCGTGGGCACAGTTAGTGGTGTGTGGGCACAGTGGGGAGTGAACGAAACGAATGGGGGAGATCAAGTCAACGAGGAGTGTGCTGTTTAAAGGAGTTTTGAAATGAAATAGACAGAAAATGAAAAATGGTTGGATGACGATTTGAAGGAAGATTAGACAACAGGGGGGGGAGAGAGGAGGAGGAGGGGAGAGAGAGAGAGAGAGAGAGAGAGAGAGAGAGAGAGAGAGAGAGAGAGAGAGAGAGAGAGAGAGAGAGAGAGAGTTGCCATTCCATTATCCTTCTGGTGATAATGTTTATAGAGAGTTCAGTTGGTCATAAATGTGTCCCAAATTCCAGCCTGTGAAGACGAACGTTGAGGTGGTTGTGGGTCAAGAACTTATTACACACCGGTCAGTATAATGCATATAATATTATCGTGTGAAATTGGCATATCTTGAAGGATTTGGTGGCTCCACAGTTTACCTATCTCCTCAACG
>JAXRKP010000535.1:62500-70000 GCA_037039925.1 Doris montereyensis
CTCTCTCTCCCTCTCTCTCTCTTTCTCTTCTCTCTCTCTCTCTCTCTCTCTCTCTCTCTCTCTCTCTCTCTCTCTCTCTCTCTCTCTCTCTTTTTCATATCATACTGTACTTAAAAGAAACATGTCTCGGCGAGTCTTGTCCTCTTACAATGTAAATGTATGGCTTCTCCTTATATGTCTTGTAACTCTTGTTCACGTAGTCTCTAATCACACTGTGCTTGTGTGCTTGCCTGCCTAGTGCCTAGCCTAGTGAAGACGGCACGTATTTTAAATAACAACACACACGTATGTGTGTGTGTGTGTCTCTTAAGACAGGGACGGGGTGTCTCCGACCACCAGGTGGGGACAGAGGAAGTGGGTGGAGGGGGGTTGGGGGCGATTTGTTCGTGCAAAATGTCCCAAGCAAATCTTAACCAATCCATCACTGAGGTTTCCGTGGGCTCTTTTGGCTAATGACACTGACAGTGTCGTCCGTGTGTTCTTCGCCGAACAGGCTGATTCCCCCCCCCCCCAACGGACATTATAATATTGTAAACACACACACACACACACACTTTTTAATTTTTGCCAGACGAAGATTACGTCTCCGCAGTTGTATATGTATTAACCAACACCGCTCACTGCCTGCGCAGGTTCCCATTCATCTTTGAGAGTTGGATCGGGGGGGGATGGAGTGAGTGGAGTGTATCGGGGGGGGTAAAGAACGTCTATGGATGCTCAGTCGTGACCTTTCCTTTAACTTTCACGTTCACCATGCATATATTAATAACTACTGACTGCTGCATGTTTTCGACTTTCGTTCTTCCCTGCCTTCCCACGAGTTACAATTCGCATTCATTGGTTCAATGCAGTCCGCATTTCAGCCACTTCCCGCATGTTATCCTAGTGCCATATTATAATGTAGATCTGGATCCAAGCATTTGCCCTTTTGTTATCGCATAATTACTTCCTTTCATTTTAATGCATCTCTTTCTATCTGCCTCTCTTTCTGTCAGTCTGGCTGTCTCTCTCTCTCTCTCTCTCTCTCCCTCTCTCTCTGTCTCTGTCTTTCTCTGTGTGTCTGTCTGTCTCTCTGTTTTTCTGTGTCTCACGTACACACACACAATTATCTCTCTCACACCACACACACACACGCAAACACACACACACTCTTTTTCACTGCTTCCCAGCCCACGCCACAGAGTAGTTTATTAAGTTTGAAATACGGTAGTTATAATTTGACATGACAACAGTTCTACTACTACTACTACTACTACTACTACTACTACTACTACTACTACTACTACTACTACTACTACTACTACTACTACTACCTAAATACCAAATCTTTACTACTTTACTACTACTACTACTACTACTACTACTACTACTACTACTACTACTACTACTACTACTACTACCAAATATACAATATTTGCTACTACTGCTACTACTACCAATTATACAATCTTTGCTACTACTACTGCTACTACTACTACTACCACTACTACTACTACATTACTACTACTACTACTACTACTACTACCACTACTAGTACTACCAAATATACATTCTACTACTACTACTACTACTACTACTACTACTACTACTACTACTACTACTACTACTATTACTACTACTACTACTATTACTAGCTACTACTACTACCAAATATACAATCTTTACTACTACTACTAACTACTACATTACTACTTACTACTACTGCTGCTACTACTACTACTATTACCAAATATACAATCTTTACTACTACTACTACTACTACTACTACTACTACTACTACTACTACTACTACTACTAGTATTACTACTACTAGTACCAAATATACAATACATTACTACTACTACTACTACTACTACTACTACTACTACTACTACTACTACTACCACTATTATACACTTTGCTACTACTACTACTACTACTACTACTAACTACCAAAAATAACAATCAATAACAATAACTGTAACAATACTGTCTAACACTACTGTCTGTCAAATATAACAATCTTTAACAATACTACTAACTAACACTGCAAACAACCAATAACAATAACAACAACACAACAACTGCTGCTACTAACAATAAGAATAACTACTACTACTAACTACAGCAGAAACAACTCGAACCCTACTAATAACAATAACAAGCTTTGCTACTGCTAGTACTACTAGTTACTAATACTAATGCTAATACTAATATCTCCTGCTAATACTAATACAACCATATTTAATAACAATCTTTGTAATACTAGTTACTAATAACAATAACAATAACAATAACAATACTACTAATCTAGCTACTACTGCTACCACTAATATACAATCTTTCTGCTACTACTACTACTACTATTACTACTACTACTACTACACTACTACTGCTAATGCTACTACTACTAGTAACTACTACTAATCTTTACTAGCTACTACTACTACTACTACTACTGCTACTACTAGTAGTACTACTACTACATAATACTACTATGCATCCTGATAATAGGGTAAAAGATGCTAGCACGTATGTGGGCATTGTGACCAATAAAATAATCTTTCTTTATACTGACCAAGCCAGCCATAATAAAGTCATGTAATAAGGAGGGCCAGGGCCATGAGAATTGGAGATAATGGTGGAAGAAAGTAATAGCAGTGTGACGGGGTGGAAAAAATTTAGTCGTCACCGTCAGAAAATCTTACACTGTAGCTGTAGACTGTCTTGCCGAGCTGGCTGCGTTGTTTTTACTTGTTGTAACTGTAGCCTACTGGTAGTTGAGTTGTTGTGCGTGGACTCATGTGTTTACTACTGTGTACTTGTACTATACTCATGAGAGATTGGGGAGCAAGTCGTACTGTGTACTACTACTGTGTGTGTGTCTGTACTACTACTATTATTAGAGATTGGGGAGGGATGGGGAGATAATAATGATGGAAAAGGAGAGAAGAGGATAATACTAGTTGAGATAGATAGATGGATTGATGGATATAATAGATAGAGGGTCCTAAGAGACTAGAGACTACAGAGAGACCCAGACAGGCACGAGACTAGAGAGACAAGAGAAAGAGAGAAAATATAAGATAACAATAACAGACAGAAGACAAGCAGACCAGACACAGACAGACATACAATGACATTGATAACAGACAGACATAACAGATAAGAGAGAGACAAACAGACAGAGAAAGGGAGAACAATGGAGTATCATGGACATCTGTTTTGACATTGTGTCAATAACCTCCTCCATGAAACAACAGCAGCTGATACTCAACATTTCGTAACACCAACAGTGGCTGTGTTCTGTGTTCAGTCACAGTGCACACAAGCCACTAAGTAATAATTACAATAATTTATGAGACAGGATGTCTATGCCTAGTGCTTAGATCTATGCCAGTTCCTTGTTGTTAAAAACAATAACAATAAAAATCTAGAACAACAACACAAACAACACACACAAAGCAAGGGGAACACTTTGCTGTCTGCGGATCGTCTGTGGACTGGATTGGGTGCTTTCTATTGCAAGGTCTGGTCACATGTTTCAAGCTGCATGATGCCCGTGTTGTGAATGTGTTGATGAAGTGTTGAATGTGAGTAACAATGTGTGTGTGTGTGTAACAAAACCTCTCTGTAAGAAAACAAACAGGGCGGGAGGGGGATAACAGGGGGGCTGATTTGCTGGGTACGTTGTGTGTGTACAACAACAATAACACATCATATTGTAATTAGTCATTAGGGTGCCTGACTAGGATCATGAGATACTGAGGTTACGGATCCTGACAATGCACCGCTACGTCCGATGAATTGATCCCAGGGTAAATAATACATAACACGGCACCTAGATACTATCATGATATTCTATCAACTACCAGCATTTAAATGGGGATCGATATCTGCGACAGACTAACTAATTGAAAGTTAGGGGGTCAGTATGTGTTACATGTAATACCGTCCCATCTCTAATGATAGAAATGGTTAAGTTGATGGCTATATAACGGCCTTGAACTTGAAGCAACTTTCCGTTTTGTTTTAGTTTTAGTTTTCAACTAATTAGACTTTTACTGAACTTGAAGCAACTTTCCGTTTTGTTTTAGTTTTTAGTTTTCAATTCACCTAGACTTGACTATAATTATTATGTCTGGTCACTGACAATAAACAGTGTTTGATTAGCGGGTACTTCAGGTAAAACCCTACTTCTCTTCCACAGTCTTTTATTTATCTTTTTGTTGTGCTGTACACTCTTAATAATTCAATCTTAGCTTAAATCACTGAATATTGTGTGGACGGGGTATAAAAAATATTTTTTAACCCCGACAATATCATATGCCGTCTTCTTATTACAGGTCTATCGGCTCTATTATAACATCCATACCCTCTTCTTATTACAGGTCTGTCGGCTCTATTATAACATCCATGCCCTCTTCTTATTACATGTCTATCGGCTCTATTATAACATCCATGCCCTCTTCTTATTACATGTCTATCGGCTCTATTACTACCCATCCCCTCTTCTTATTACAGGTCTATCGGCTCTATTATAGGCGGTGTACCGTCGCTGAAGAAACTTCAAGGAGCAGTAACGACGACTGGGTGGACAGACTCAAACATGTGTGGACTGTCTTCCTCATGGCACTCTTCGCCATCATCGTCAGCACAAGCCAGTTCGTGGGTGACCCCATCACTGCTGGTGTCCGGCCGAGTTCACGGGTGCCTACGTGGACTACGCCATAGAGCTATTGCTGGATTAAACACGTAACATCCCCATGGACACGCCCATACCTTTGGATCACTCCAATCGGGGAAAGTGAAGAGCTCACCTACCAATGGGTCCTCTCATTCTTTCTTTATGGACGTATGTCGTGTAGATCTAGTGTTGTTATTCTTCTCTTTATGGTACGTATGTCGTGTAGATCTAGTGTTCTCATTCTTCTCTTTATGGTACGTATGTCGTGTATATCTAGTGTTCTCATTCTTCTCTTTATAGTACGTATGTCGTGTAGATCTAGTGTTCTCATTCTTCTCTTTATAGTACGTATGTCGTGTAGATCTAGTGTTGTCATTCTTCTCTAATACGTATGTCGTGTGGATCTAGTGTTGTCATTCTTCTCTTTATGGTACGTATGTCGTGTAGAAATTCTTCTATGGTACGTATGTCGTGTAGATCTAGTGTTCTCATTCTTCTCTTTATGGTACGTATGTCGTGTAGATCTAGTGTTCTCATTCTTCTCTTTATAGTACGTATGTCGTGAGATCTAGTGTTGTCATTCTTCTCTTTAGTACGTATGTCGTGTAGATCTAGTGTTCTCATTCTTCTCTTTATGGTACGTATGTCGTGTAGAATCATTCTTCTCTTTTATATAACGTAATAGATCTAGTGTTGTCATTCTTCTCTTTATAGTACGTATGTCGTGTAGATCTAGTGTTCTCATTCTTCTCTTTATGGTACGTTGTCGTGTAGATCTAGTGTTCTCATTCTTCTCTTTATGGTACGTATGTCGTATTAGATCTAGTGTTCTCATTCTTCTCTTTTATGGTACGTATGTCGTGTAGATCTGGTGTTGTGGTTATGGTTTTGTTTTATAACTGTGGGTCTCATAACTCTTTATGGTACCTATGTTATGTAGATCTAATGTTGTGGTTAGGTTTGGTTATGTATTGGTTATGGATTTCCTATCATTCGTCTCTTTATGGTACGCATGTCATGTAGGTATACTGTTGTTGTTATGGGTTTGTTTTATATTAACTATGGGTCTCATGGACTTTCGGTTTGGTCACAGAGCAGGACAGACGTGGGTTCGCGAGCTCTCGCCCTTTTTATGATTTCAAGTTTATTTTGTGGTTGAACGACATCAATATGCCAGATAGCGGACTTCCGACGATGCTGGAATGTCTCATCAACAGCATTTTAGAGGAACCTCACCTCCTCCTTCAAAGTAGCTGGAAATAAAGAGCGCACTACCCTCGTCCTTCGATTTGATGGCATGGAGATGGCCGATATGAGTGTGTCGACGGGTCATCATTGAACTCCTGCCATCTTCAGACGGAAGTCGCCGAGCAAAGACGAGACAACTTTAGAAAACAACAATATCATACAAGAGTAGCAACGAAGACAGCAACAACATCTTCGAACACGGACTTAATTGAAAACAAAGAAAGGGGAAGTGCTGACATTCAACAAACAAACAACAACAATACGGCCTCAATCCAGAGTGACGACAGTGATATCCATTTATTCAGCGTGTCAACCATAACATAGCCCCTTGACGACACGTCTATGGTCGAAAATACAATAAGTGAATCAAACAACCTAGACGACACAGCGACAGATATCCAAACACACCGAGAGGAAGATAGATCTACGACACATTTCTGACACATCTATCGCGTCAGACAGTGAGACCGAATATGACAAAGAAAGCTCTCGCACAAGTGATGACAACTCATCCATGGAAAACCAACAAGGTGGTAACAGTAATCACACACGCTTTGCTGACATGGTCAAGCAACTTCACTGTGATAAAATAAGCGTCCAGATCTTCAAAATCACGAAAGACACAGGAAGGCATATTACACAGCCAGATCGCAACAAGGACATTTTAAAGCTCGTGTTAGACACATTTCAAACGACACATGTTATTCTTGCAGAGACTGATGATCTTGTAGCGGTTAGCTAACAGGAAAAAGTTGAAGACGATCGTTTGGATTTTGTGTTTTTTTTTATTTCGTTAGTTGTAACAACCGGACGTATTTTGTCAGTGAGAAAAAGCACAGCATTTAATGACGTCACAAGACAACATAAAAGAGTTCATCATTAGTGTGATGCAGTGCGATGATTGTCACATAGCTTCCCCAGCACAGGCATACACTGTCTTGTAGGTGTTTGGGACGTCTCGTGCAACGTCCAGCACGCGTCGTTGTCACAGGAAGCACTGGTTGGTTTGGGCTGTGAGTGGATTCCGGGCCTTGTCGCTAGATTGATTTGGTGGTCGACAGTGCTGGTGGTTATGGGGATCGGAAGCGTGCACCAGTTCCGTTTGGTCCACATGAGCAGGCTTGAGGCGATCTATCGACATGTGTTCATGTCGTCCTCCCACGTTTACGAGGAACGTCTTTGAAGATTTCTCGATGACCTGAAATGGTCCTGTGTCAGGACGATCGAGTGGCCTACAGTAGGCGTCGTTCCGAATAAACACGTAGCTGGCCTTGGTTAGACAGCCTGGCACGACAGAGGTTTGTTTGCCATGTCGAGATGCTGAGTGACTGTTAGAAGCTCTAGTTCTATCAACTATTCTCGCTTGTTTTAGAAATGCATCCGCTGACCACGAAGAGGTGCTTTCAGTGACGAATTCGCCTGGAATTGTAAGTGGTTCTCCGTATACGAGCTGTGCGACGGATACTCCGATGTCCTCTTTAGGCGCTGTTCTGAGACCTAGCAAAACCCACGGCAGTTCGTCTAGCCAGTGTGGATGTGTGAGGCGAGCTTTAAAGGACGTTTTCAATGATCGGTGGAACCTTTCC
>JAXRKP010000535.1:75000-80000 GCA_037039925.1 Doris montereyensis
GGAAGGGAAGGGCATAAATTGTACCCTTGGTGTATGATGACCCATCAGAATTTGACCGTGTTCCAAACTTATTTTATTTTTTTTATAATGTCTTTTGTTAGTATGCGTAAGTTAGTTATTTTTTGTTGTTGTTTGGTTTACATTCTCAATTTACTTGTATTTGATGTTTTGAAACTCTGCCATGTCTACACTTCCAGTATAACAACTAACCAACTGATTTGTTGAATATTACTGTCAGCCCTCATTTGTGTGCGCGTGTATGTGTGTGTGTGTGTTTGTTGTTTTTGTGGTCTTTAATTGTTTTGAATTTAATCACAAACTGTCATTCTGGTTTAATTTTTGAAGTAATATATATATATTATAATACTGTTTTTAAAGACTAAAGACTTATACCTGCTTCTGAGGGGCAACAACTCCAACTTAAATAAAAAATTGTAACTTCATAACATTGTATTGTGTGACCAAGTAAATTTTCTCATAATATGAGACCCATACAATTATTCTTTTCTTATCTTATAATCATGATATTATTTTTTTATTTTTGTTTCTATTTTTCCTGACTTCAGGCTTTCATGTTCAAATTCCCAAACATCATGTGGCGATTGTTTAACGGAGGCTCTGGGATCAACCTGGACAAGATAGTGGACATGGCAGAGAAGACACAGTTAGGATCTCCCAAGGAAAGGGATACCACCATCGACCACATCTCAAAGTACATGGACAGGTACGTAGGTCAGGTCTTGCTATGGATAGGTAGTAATTGGTGTTCAGATTTTCTTTTTTAATGTTTTCTTTTTTAATGTTTTAGTGAAGATAGGGGGGGGGTGACTTGTTTGTCCAGAGATAACAAGGCGTCGACCTCTCAACATCCACAAAAGGTCGTGGGTTCAAGCCCCGACAGGTTGAAACGTTTTTTTTGGGGGGGGGTTTTCTCGAGTAAAACCTACCCGGACTGGTCTAGAGGGTGGATCACCTAGTCCATGGAGACAGCCGATAGAAAGTTGCTGTGTGCAGATCACAATACTATACTCTATGCACGTTAAAAGACCCTTCGGCTGTTTACAAGGCAGTCTGGGCAAAATTTTTAAATCCTACCAGACCCCCCCCCCCCACCCCCAGATCAGGTTCATTGTGGATGTGGGGAAAATCAAACGACAAACAAAGAACAACTAATCTAGGTTGGATGAAAAATATCATCAGATTGCGTGTACATGCATGGTGGTGGTAGACTTCCTTGGCCCATTCATTCAAAACAATGAGTCATTACACACTCTTGAAAACGTGTAGTAAGGCTTCAATGGGTAAAAGATAATAGCGCTGACGAAAGACATCCCTAATGTGTGACATTGTATCACACATGTTAATGAATAACATAATAAAGTCAAGATGCACATGACAATATGACGTGTGTGTGTATGTGTGTGTGTGTGTGTGTGTGTGTGTGTGTGTGCACATACACCTTGTCTTTATATTGACAAACAGTGACGTTGTGTGGTAGGAAGGGTCATCATCGTGTAGGAGGAACTGAGTGATGGATGGGAGGAGAGAGAGGAGGAGATGAATAATTGAATGTTAATGAATAATGCTATGTGAGAGTGAGCTGCTGGCTGTAAAAACTGACAATTATGCCATTATGTGTCATTGAGCACTTTGAGATGTTTGACCTACCCTATAAATCCCCCCCCACACACACACACACACACACACACACACACACACATACACCCGCAAAGATGCTAAATGCAATGAAAGTACAGCAAATGAAACTAAAAGAAAAGTAGATATACTTCTCTTTTTTTTGGGTGATTTAGTAGATTTCTAATGGTTAAAGAAGAGTCATCTACTTTAAGTTTTTTAATGTTATAATTCATTTGTTTGTACATGATCAATAAATGCTCATTAAGCCCAATAACTTTAGGAAGCTCAACACTGAATAGCAACCACAGCACAAATTTATTACAGAAAGTGAAACAATTTGATTATTATTATCTCATTGTATATAGATTATAATTAAAAGAAAAAAAATTTAAGTTGTGGGACCTTAGACAGTATTGAATACAGTAGAGTACAGGCAGCTGAAATGATATATACATCTAAGAAGAGTAGTAGGGAAAACTAAAAGAGACAAAATTAGCAAACACAACAATAAGAGATCAAACCAAAGCAGATGGCATAAAAACTAAGATAGAAATAAATCAATTGAGATGGTTTGAGCATGTAAACAGAATGAATAACAGTAGAATAGCTAAATCAGTATACAGTGCTAAAGTCCAAGGTAAAGGACCAAAAGGCAGATATAAAAGAGGCATTGAAGCATAGAAATTTAACGTTTTTAGAAGGAAACAAAATGCCAGGACAGGGCTTCCTGAGAAAGATCATCTTGGGCATCTGAACTCATACACCGAAAGATTGAATGGCAACTGATAAAGAAAGAAGGCAGTGGAGCAAGTGATAAACCATCATTTCATGGGTCCCCCTTCCCCCTCCTCCTCCCCAAGTGCTGATATCTATTTGCATCAGAGTCAAAGGACAAGTGTGTGTGTCAACTGTCTTTCTCAAGGAAACACAACATCAGACATAACACTAACAACATTGTAACATTGCTTTGATTCAAACCCATGTCCTCTCAATCCAAAAATCTGGCAACCTTACATTTATATGAGATCCCATATACTTTAACATAGATCTCTCTTTGTAATATGTATGTTATTTACTTTGACATAGATCTCTCTCTATATATATGTTATATACTTTGACATAGATCTCTCTCTATACATATGTTATATACTTTGACTATATATATGATCTCTCTCTATATATATGTTATATACTTTGACATAAATCTCTCTCTATATATATGTTATATACTTTGACATAGATCTCTCTCTATATATATGTTATATACTTTGACATAGATCTCTCTCTCTATATATATATGTATTTTGACGTTGACATAAATCTCTCTCTATATATATGTTATATACTTTGACATAGATCTCTCTCTATATATATGTTATATACTTTGACATAGATCTCTCTCTATACATATGTTATATACTTTGACATAGATCTCTCTCTATATATATGTTATATACTTTGACATAAATCTCTCTCTATATATATATGTTATATACTTTGACATAGATCTCTCTCTATACATATGTTATATACTTTGACATAGATCTCTCTCTATATATATGTTATATACTTTGACATAAATCTCTCTCTATATATATATGTTATATACTTTGACATAAATCTCTCTATATATATAATATGTTATAATATGTTTCATATTGTTTAGGTGGCTTGAAACGCACAGAGAGTACCACTGGAACATGATGGTCCGTGCCAAACAGAAACTGTCAAGGATTTGTTGTTTCTTTGCAACAAAAGAGCAGGAATTACTTGACAGCCTTCTACCTTTTCATCAAAGTGGCCTACGCCGCCAACGTCATTTCTCAATTCTTCATCCTCAACGCCTTTTTATCTACAGACTACAACTTGTATGGTTTCGAGGTAAGCTGAAATCTTTTCTTCCAATTTTTTTCTTTCTGTTACCAAATGTTGTGAGTGATGAATCTGGGGTGAAAATTTCAAATTTAGTGGGGGGGGGGTTCAAGCCTCATTGTGCTGTTCTCCTTCTTTTGTCTCATCATTTAAAACAGAACAAAACACTTTGAGCTGGAAAGTTACTGCCATGATGGAGCAAATGTAATGACAAAAGATAATATGAAAGCCCCATAGGAACAAAGATGAGACAAACACAAGGAATAGACACAAAAAAATCATGGCCACCATGGGGATCGAACCCGCGACCTCTGTGTTGGCACCCATCCCTTCGCCATGAAAAGAAAGTGCTACCAATCGAGCTAAGCACGCTTTCTAATTTCAGGCGGTTGGTATATTTCTTTTTCATGGCAGAGGTCGCGGGTCCGATCCCCATGGTGGCCAGAATTTTTTTCTCTTTATTCCTTGCGTTTGTCTCATTTTTGTTCCTATGGGGGCTTTCATATTATCTTGTGTCATTACATTAACTTCCGACATGCCCCTTGCCTCATTACTTGTCTTTATGTACGTCATGATAGAGCATTAATACGAAGGAGCGACAGTGGAGTGAAGTCAAAGGCGAAATATGACAATAAGTGACAACTCCACTAATAAAGACAGAACAAACACGTGATGTTTCGGGTATAACCCTTCGTCAGACAACAAACGAGAAATATCTAGAATCTAGATGTAAATACTACCTCAGGCATTACAATGTGATGTCAGAAAGAAAAACAGAAAGGAGAAAGAAAGAAAGAAAAAGACAGTGATGATAAGAAACGTAATAGAGGGGGATGTGAAGAATGAGCGAAATGGAAGGTTCAGATCTAAATGAAATAAAAATATGAAAATAAGTAAGTAATAAAAGGTGAGAAGGAGATAGAGAGAGAGAGGAGAAAAATAGAGACAAAGAGAAAAAGGAAGAAAAAAACAACTTATCTGAAATTTCAAAAAATGCCAGTTAGAGAGACTAGCTGATGCTTTCCAAGTTTGATATTTCAGATAAGTTGTTTAGAGAGTTCCCTTATTACATCGATACATTTGTAATTTATATACATTTCGCACCTTCAGTGTAAATTTTTACCTTGATTGATACTTCCTTCCATTCATTCTCTATCATTTCTTCTTTCTAGACCCAGTGAGATATAAATCTAGTCTTATAGTTATCCTATTTTTTCGTTCTTGTTTCCCATACTCACGTCTCTCTCTCCTTTTCTTTCTTCCCTACCTTTTTCTTTCTTTTTCTCTCTTTGTCTCTATTTCTCTCCTCTCTCTCTATCTCCTTCTCACTTTTTATTACTTACTTATTTTCATATTTTTATTTCATTCTATATCTGAACCTTCCATTTCGCTCATTCTTCACATCCTCTACTACGTTTCTTATCATCACTGTCTTTTCTTTCTTTCTTTCTCCTTTATGGTTTTTTTCTGACATCACATTGTGTGATGCC
>JAXRKP010000535.1:85000-150000 GCA_037039925.1 Doris montereyensis
GAGTTTTGCAATCTTGTCAAACAGATATATATATATATATATATATATATCGCCCAACTATTTGATGTCTAGGTTTAACTCCTGAGTAATGATTAATGAGCGTAGCTTGCACAAGACTTAAAGGGCAAAGAAATCTGACCATGACAGAGGGTTGCTGGCGATTCCTTCTGTATGTGTTGTAGTTACGACTTGTGACAATCTACAGCACGCAGGTGCATTGTAATTCAGCGAGCTGTGTTTTAGAAAGAAGCTAAGAGTCAAGACGCTACACCCAGTATAATTTCGAGAGATGTTAACGATTGTATTTGTCCGTGTTGAATGTTTGATATATTGTAGTGGTAAGAAGCTGATATTCTCCAAGAACGATCTAGCATTAGAAGATTTTTTTTTTTAATTGGTGAGACTGAATTTGATTTTTACTGTAAGTGATTTACATGGATCATGATTTTGATCCTGACTTTGATTTGACTTTACTGTAAGTGATTTACATGGATCATGATTTTGATGCTGACTTTGAAATTGTTCCTCTTGATTTTAAGTGAATTATTTTAAAATGTATTCCAAGGTTTAGTTCAAAGTTATGATCTTTACGCTAAATGCCACAACGATTTAATATGGTGTCTATTTTAATGCTGTCGTATCAAAGGCAATGTCTTACAATGTCTTATTAAGTGTCTCTTAATGTAATCAAGTTGAAAAAATTTCATGGTTTCTGGGATGCATTGAAATTGTTGTACTTATATTTCTGCACTACACAATCATCTGTGCCTTGGTTGATGAAAATGCCTTTCTTTTTACAAAGTTGTGCCTCAAAAAAATCTCTATTTCTCCTCGATTTCTGGTGCCTTTTGCCTATAACATCTATTAACAAAATATGATTAAATGATATTTTTATATCTTTGAAATGTTTAACTTGATACTTTATTTTATCATGCTATGTTATATTATAATGATAATTAATTAAGACAAATGACTAGATTCATTTGATTGAATAATATTTTTATGTCATTCCATATTTTACTGATGTCTTATCATATTATTGTGGCGTCGGTGGCCGAACAGTCAGGCTGCCAGACTGGGGATCATGAGGTCCCGAGTTCGAATCCTAGCAAAGCCAGGTACGACGTTGTGTTCCTCGGGAAAGACGCTTAAACACATTTTCCCCACTCTACCCAGGTGCAAATGGGTACAAGCACTAGCTTGGGTGTAAAAACCTGCGTCAGACTAGTGTCCTGCCCAAGAGGTGATTATCGTCACTTGTTCCGATCTTTACGCTATAGAAGCTGGGATAAGCTCCGGCTCTATAGGTCTTAAAGGCCTTGAAGAAACTTTGCTTTACTATCATATTATTATATTATTGTAAATGAACATTTTAGAAAATGGGCATAGATTGATATTAATTAACCTGTGTCCCATTTTCAGCAAAGAGATCAATCGTCTTCCAAATGTGACAATATAACGGATATTATGTGAATAGTTTTCCCACAGTCAATACATTTAGTTATATTATTGGTATGTTTTCCTGTTCCTTTTTAAATGCTTATTCCACTCTATCACTAGTAGTGTTATCTTAGAGATTCATGTGGTGGTACAAATACTCTTCCTATATGGGCATCTATGTCATAACATGCATTCATTGGGCACACTGAGTTCACAACCATTTCCTATGGAAGCCCAAATTGTGTTAACATTTAATTTGATCAAAGGAAGTAGAGCAGTCCTCGCAGATTTTACATTATTTTGATTATTACGTTCACTGTCTTATACGTTTAAATGCAATAAAAAAAATTATAATGTCGTTAGTAAAGTGTTATTATTGATTTTCTTTTGAGATTTTATCAGTATTTGTTCAGATTATGAAGTGAAACTGGTGAATCATCATAAGCCATGTCTGTTGAAACTAAATACAGATATAAAAGAGAATTTTTTTAAAGTTAAAAAAATCCAAAAACTCAGTAGTCAATTGGCCAATAATGGTTGGGTTTTTTCATGACTACGCTCTGTCCTCTGGTGAATTTGAAGCAAAAGTCGTAATCTGGGAATTTAAGGTTGAAGCAAAAGTCATGGGTGATAAAAAGCAAGGAAGGCTGTATGTGCATACCACATCCCTCTGTTGTCCATGTTATAGCAAGAATTCAATTCCTTAATGTCTTTCTCTAAGAAATCAAAATGTAAACTCAATCTATTGCTTCCAGTGAACAATGAAAGATCCATGTTTTTGATAAACTCCTCACATTGAATAAATGCATGTTGAGTACAATATCTTTCTCATTTTAAAAAGAAATTTTTTAATTCTTATATGTTGACAGTGTTGCTGCTACTTTCCCTTTTATCTATCAAAACATTTCAGTTGTCAAAATAAGACCAATTTTGGCTTTGTTCCTTTTGGAGCGTTTCTTTTTCCTATATATATGTATGTCAATGTAGCATTCTACTTAGTTTTTCATCTTGCTCCAATATTTCCATTGCGTTATTGTAAATCTCATGATTTGTGTTTGTGAGATATGAATTTTATGGAGGTTTTACCACAACGAATTTGTGTATAAAGATTTAAGCTTCCCTATTCCATCAACTTGTATGCTTTTAATGTTTCTTGCCTTGCAGTTTTCATTCCTCTTGATTTTATTGCCTGTTGTTTGATGTCTAATCCTTAGAAATTATTTTAATGCATTTCCATCATAAAGAAAAATGATGAGAAATTTAAGTAGGGGTTTTTACGTTTTACCGTAAAGGATACATATTTTTTAAAAGAGTCCATGTATACGTCTATTTTAAACATAATGTATGGATGTTTTAAAAATCAACTTTCCAGCTCTCGGTTAACAATAGTAACGTGCATCAAAACAAGGGACATGAATTTATTTTCCGATTTGGAAACCCATAAACACCAGCAATGATAACAATTTTAAGACTTTAGAAAACGTTTAGGTCATCCCCAGGCTGGAAAAAAAGTTCAGAAGAGTTTTAGTTGTTCTTTGTACCTCATGTTTGGTGGTACTAATTTGCATATGTTTGTGGTTGATGAGAATTCCGTTTATCAAAGACAAGCGTATGGCTAATCCCTCAAGTAGGCCTACCTTTCTGTTGCTTATTCCTTCCTCCTCTTTTTCTTCTTCTCCTTCATCTTCATTTCTTGTGAACTTGATAAAAAAAAATCAAAATTTTTAGAACACTTTTTTATCGCCCTTTTACAAAAGAATCCTTACTTCATTTTGAGGGTTTTCTGTGCACCGTTGCTTCCAGCCAAGGTCTACACATTAGTACATGTCTATCATATCAAAAAGATGTTTCAAAGAAGACATTAATATTAATCAAAATCGGGCAGTCCTTAAAATATTTGCATCTATTTGTCTTCAGCTTTGCATATGTGTTTGCTTAAGATTTTCTTTCAGTCAGAACTTTAAAATTCAAGATATTCCTTTTGACCAAATGGTCCTGTAGTAGACAGTCTTGATACCATTGAATTTTGGGACTCAAGCCAGGCCTGAGTTGGTTCTTTTGGGTGAAGACACTTAACACATGTTTTCTTACTCCACACAGGTGTAAATGGGTATCAGCAGTACCTGGGAAACAAATTCTGTGACAAATAACTGTCCTACAACGGGCTGTCAGTTTTAATTACTTGCTCTGCTTCATACTAGAGAAATTGAAACACAGTCTGACTATGGACATTAATTCCTTCAAGGAACCTTTATTTGTTTTTAACTTTGTAGATAAGGCACAAATAAGTTTATACTTACATATATGTATTGTATATATTACATTATGTAAATATACATATATATATATATATATATATATATATATTATATATATCTATATATTATTATATATACACACATGTGGGTGCATGCAGGTAAATGTGCATAAGCGCAAAAAAATGAGAATTTTATTATTAATTTATAATTTGAATTGACTTTGAGGCATAGTACTTATTTTTATATTCCTTTCACTTTATGATCAGTATATTTCACCTTTCACCTCCTATCAAGGCCATTCTCACATCAAGTGATGAAATAAGGTCAGTGGAAGGAAATCTAGTCTTCACTTTATGTCTGTTACAAAATGAAACAATGGTTAAAAGGTGAAATAGTAGCATTACTGCATACCAAGGTTTCCATTTGACTGATACTTTAGTGAAACCTTTTGACTGATACTTTAGTGAAACCTTGTTGTAGATTTCTCTAGAGAGAGAAAATTGGTGAATTGCAACAAAAAGTTGATGAATTCTTAAAAAGATCAACTTTTCATAAAATTTTGATTTGTCGATGTGATTGGTGATAGATCTACAGCATAAAAGCAATTACCGTAAGACAAAATACAGCAACAAAATGTCGCTACCCTGAAATGATGTGTTATAATACGTATTTTGCTTCACATTATAGAAACTTGGATAAGTTCTGGCAATTATGGGTCCAATAGATCTAGGCCTTGAAGAAATTTTTCCTCTGCATCTTTAAATTTAAATTTAAATGCTTAATCACATTTGCAGCATTTTGCAATCCCTCCAAGTTTTTTTTTACCTGGATCTACCTTTTGTATGGATTTCTAACTATTTTATTTTGTTGAGCATCAAAGAAAATGTCAATACATGTATATCAAATTTTTTTAAATGTTTGAGTATTTGATTTTTTTACTATCATCACTTGAAGATCCTTCTTAGCCCAATTGTATTTATGTTTTTGATAGAGGTAGAAGGGGAAGAAAGAAAATAAAGCCATTTTTGTAATTTAGTGCAAAAGCCATCGTTAAGACAAAATGATAGTGAGTAATAGCAGTAAAAATAAGACGTACAATGAAAAAGAACACTAAAAATTACTGGATTGTTTTCTGAAATTTACTCTTACGATTTATGACAATGATCTTTATTAGTGTAACACGTCACGTCTAAATCTAGCTTTTATCACCCCGTATAAATTTTCCAGATATATTCTTTACTGTATAATGTATCTGTTGGAGTGATGTTTTCATATTTTTGCTTCGTTATGGCTTCAAATAATGTTCTCTTTTGTCTTTGTTTTGGCAAAGATTTACTGATATAGCTTGAATTACTTTATCTACAATGTATTTGTAAATTTAATTGTTGAAAAGCACTGATGCACGCAGCCAAATTTGTTGATATCTGGTATATATATATACACTTCACTGGGATCAAAATAACTGAAACATTTCCATGCTTTCCTGAAGCTTTCTCTGCTCATGTCTTTACTGTTTTCAACATTCCGCGAAAAGATTCTTATTAAAAATCACTAAATGGTTTTTAAACAAAAGATTTGTATTATATTGTCCTTGTTTCCACTGTTCGTTTTTGTTTTTGTGTTGTTTTTGTTTTTGTTTTTTTACAATAGATGATAATTAATCAGTGTATAATGACATGGTAATAAATTAATTCAGCTTAAAATAAAGAACCTAAGCGCTGTTTATTTTGTTCTTATTTATTTGATTTTAATACTCATTAAATCTAAAATATGACCACATCTTCAGATGCGCGTGGAAAATTAACATTAACATTATTTTTTTCATTCTGAAATTGAGTTAGCAAATGCAAGCAATAATTTATTATAGAAACTGACATTTTATTATTGTTAGTGTCAGCTTATGATATCGGCAAAATGCAAGATGACTTAAGTAGGCTTTCACGCTTGAATCAAAAAAGCAAAAACTTGTAAGTTTGTCACTGTAATTTGTAATAAAATTATTATGCTACTTACATTACCCAAGCAAAGTAATTAAAAAGAAACCAAATAAATAATAGGTGGCATCGGTGGTCGTGCGGTTAGCTGCCAGACTGGGGATCATGAGGTCCCGAGTTTGAATCCTAGCAAAGCCAGGTCCGATGGTGTGTTCCTTGGGAAAGACGCTTAACACGCATTTTCCCCACTCTACCCAAATGGGTACAAGCACCAGCTTGGGAGTAAAAATCTGCATCAGACTAGAGTCCTGGCCAGGAGGTGATTATTGTCACCTGTTCGCTTCACGCTATAGAAACCAGGATAGCTCCGGCTCTATAGGCCTCAAAGGACCTTGAAGGAACTTTAAAAAATGAATTAATTAAATAAATAATAGAAACTGTTGTATGATATTTGATAACACTATGCAAGTTATGTTAGCCAAGTAGGACTGAAGAATTTGGACTATGTAAAATAAAAACACATGTGAAAGTTGTGTTTTTTGCTCTTATATATTTATATTTCATTCATTCATTTATTGAATTTTTTTTAAAGGAAGTATGTTGTACTTGTTAAGCAAAGTTTTCGGTTTTTTATTGCTGAAGCTTTTAAAAGTGATTACACTTTTCTGTAGGTCAGACTATTTTTTTTATTTTTTTTTAA
Source organism: Doris montereyensis (assembly GCA_037039925.1). NCBI lineage: Eukaryota > Metazoa > Mollusca > Gastropoda > Nudibranchia > Dorididae > Doris > Doris montereyensis. Next base: position 91,333 of record JAXRKP010000535.1, read on the forward strand.
AGACAAAGAAAGACTTGTTTGTCTCTTGTGCGCTACAATCTTTTGGACCTGTTAAAATTGTATTTGTTTTAGTTTGAGGTGAATTTGCCAGAATTTTCATCGCCTGTGTAACAAACGTTTTCTTGCTATCTTGTTTTTTTTGTTTTGTTAATGTAATGTATTAATTCTTTTGTTTTTTCTGTCTCATCTCTCCTAACCTTTTCAATTGTTTGTTTAAGTAGAAACTCAGACATCTCAGACATAGAGAGAGAGAGAGATATGTGTGAGAAAGAGAGAGAGAAAGACAGTGTGCGAAAAGAGAGAGACAGAGATAAACAGAGAGGAAGAGTCACAGACAGACAGACATACAGACAAATAAGAGGATAATTTCAGTTTATCAGAAAAAAGCCCCTATGATGATTGCGTAATTTGAATTATGGATAATCAGGGAAAAACCAAACCAAAAGCAAAAATAGGACAGAATAGAATAATGTAACCCTCGGTCTTGTATAAGGATTACAAATGAGTTATCACCTGCAAGAAGATGGGATGCTAAAAAAAAATTATATGTTATTTCTACATTTTTTTAAACCCAATTGGGTAATAAAGCTGTGAATTGTGAATGAATGAGAGAGATGCAGCAAAACAACCCAAACTCAAATTCAAAATAAAATAATCACCACTACTGAGAATGAAATGTAATGGTGAGGAAAACGTAATGCCGTAATGTTTTCTTTGTTTGATGTAATATAATACTGTACATGTATGGACATGAGAGTTGTCTTCCTGTGGGAAAATAGTTCAAGAAAGTGAGGCTGGGGTGAGAGTATTAGTATTAGAAGTGGATATTTTTGGTTTATTTTTGCTTATCTGTACTCTTGAAATTATTTTTTAATGGATTTGGGTTTTTTTCGTCTTCTTTATGTTTTAGAGATTTGTAAATGATTCTTGAACACGAAAATAAACGGTTCAGATTTTTTTCATTGTGAGCTTTTTTGAAGTTTGTTTTTATCTTTATATTTGCCTTAACGTTTTAAGACGATGATTCTTTCCAATTACACTGTGTCTTCCCATCATTTTCTATGTTTAAAAATGAGTTTTTTTTTCCGATTGATTGTTAATGTTCATACCTGTTTTCTTTTCTTATTTTTCTCATATTGGTATGGGTTTTTATATCTATTGGTGCTGTTCTCTTAAACATTGAGGATGTACCGAGAATGACTTTATTGCAACCTTGCAATTTAAAACGTTTCATGTCTACTATAACAAATTTTATTTTATTTTATATTATTGTTCAACCTCAAAGGGGGATGTACTACAACGAATTATAGGCCAGCTGCCTTTTTATTTGTAAGAAATAAAATGGATGCGTATGTGATTGCAAGCCCTTATGTCATTATTCCAATTATGAATGATCAATAAAGATGATTATATAATAACAATTCTTGAAATGTCTTTTGGAAATTGTTCTTATTATAGATTCTTGTTCTGTTGGCCTGTGTGTAAATGTGTAAACCTGGTTGTGTAAATGTGTAAACCTGGTTGTGTAAATGTGTAAACCTGGTTGTGTAAATAAATGTAAACCTGGTTGTGTAAATGTGTAAACCTGTGTGTGTAAATGTGTAAACCTGTGTAAATGTGTAAATGTGTAAGTAAGAGTAAAAAATAAATATGAAATTTTAGCAATTTGACCCCAAATTTTAAAACCAAGTAATAATTAAATGTGTAAACCTGTGTGTGTAAATGTGTAAACCTTATGTGAAAATGTGTAAACCTGTGTGTGTAAATGTGTAAACCTGTGTGTGTAAATGTGTAAACCTGGTTGTGTAAATAAGAGTAAGTAAGAGTAAAAATAAATATGAAATTTTAGCAATTTTATCACCCCAAATTTTGAAAACCAAGTAATAATTAATTTTAATTTATGACTTATTTTGACTTAGGCTTTTATAAACAAATGTACCTCTAAAGCCTATGTGAAAAGGTAAGGATGAAAACTTATCTTTTCGGTAAAGTAAGATACTTCAAACTTTACTTACCTGCATCTATGATTAAAAACTTTTCCTAGTGCAAATGGTTGACGTTATAACAGGTGATTGTCAGGTGACTAAACTAAAGTATGTGGTTATAACATTATTTTGCATGTATGAACACGCTAAATAGTCTCAAGATTGCTTTCGTTTTAGGAATTTTTATCACTACAGGTGATGTGGTTTAATTAATGAAAATGTTATTGTTTAACCCCAGTCTTTGCAAGTATAATTTTCATTCACCTAAACGCCATTTTGACCAGGTTTTATAATTACAAAGTTTGAATAGTTAGTACCTACATGGCCTACCTGCCAAACTTCTGTATTGACTTTGAACAATGACTCGATCTAATAATCGTTACTTGGTTATGCCATTCGTGGTGTAACAGTAACATGCAAACTTGTTTAACATAAGATTTCAAAGTGTTCACAAAACTGGTTGATTAAAACTTTTCTCCTGCAAATGGTTGATTGACAAATGGTTGATGTGGTTGCAACATTGACATGAACACCAGTGCAAATGGTTGATGTGGTTATAACAGGTTGATGTGGTTGTAACATTGACATGGACACCGGTGCAAATGGTTGATGTGGTTGTAACATTATAACAAATGGTTGATGTGGTTGTAACATTGACATGAACACCGTGCAAATGGTTGATGTGGTTGTAACATTGACATGGACACGGTGCAAATGGTTGATGTTGATGATGGTTGTAACATTGACATGAACACCGGTGCAAATGGTTGATGTGGTTGTAACATTGACATGGACACCGGTGCAAATGGTTGATGTGGTTGTAACATGGACATTGACAGTGCAAATGATTTGATCAAATGGTTGTAACATTGACATGGACACCAGTGCAAATGGTTGATGTGGTTGTAACATGGACATGAACACCGGTGCAAATGGTTGATGTGGTTGTAACATTGACATGGACACCGGTGCAAATGGTTGATGTGGTTGTAACATTGACATGACACCGGTGCAAATGGTTGATGTGGTTGTAACATTGACATACACCGGTTTTAAATGGTTGATGTGGTTGTAACATTGACATGGACACCAGTGCAAATGGTTGATGTGTTTGTAACATTGACATGAACACCTGGTGCAAATGGTTGATGTGGTTGTAACATTGACATGGACACCGGTGCAAATGGTTGATGTGGTTGTAACATTGACATGGACACCGGTGCAAATGGTTGATGTGTTTGTAACATTGACATGTTGTAACACCAGTGCAAATTATTGATGTGGTTGTAACATTGACATGTACACCAGTTCAAATGGTTGATGTGGTTGTAACATTGACATGAACACCGGTGCAAATGGTTGATGTGGTTGGTGGACAAATGGTTGATGTGGTTGTAAACATAGACACGGTTCAAATGGTTGATGTGGTTTGTAACATTGACATGGACACCGGTGCAAATGGTTGATGTGGTTGTAACATTGACATGGACACCGGTGCAAATGGTTGATGTGGTTGTAACATTGACATGGACACAAATGGTTGATGTGTTTGTAACATTGACATGGACACTGGTGCAAATGGTTGATGTGGTTGTAACATTGACATGGACACCGGTGCAAATGGTTGATGTGGTTGTAACATTGACATGAACACCGGTGCAAATGGTTGATGTGGTTGTAACATTGACATGGACACCAGTGCAAATTATTGATGTGGTTGTAACATTGACAAATGGTTGATGTGGTTGTAACATTGACACACGGTGCAAATGGTTGATGTGGTTGTAACATTTGACGGTGCATGTAACACCGGTTCAAATGGTTGATGTGTTTGTAACATTGACATGGACACCAGTGCAAATGGTTGATGTGGTTGTAACATTGACATAGACACCGGTGCAAATGGTTGATGTGGTTGTAACATTGACATGGACACCGGTTCAAATGGTTGATGTGTTTGTAACATTGACATGAACACCGGTGCAAATGGTTGATGTGGTTGTAACATTGACATGGACACCGGTGCAAATGGTTGATGTGGTTGTAACATTGACATGGACACCAGTGCAAATGGTTGATGTGGTTGTAACATTGACATGAACACCGGTGCAAATGGTTGATGTGGTTGTAACATTGACATGGACACCAGTGCAAATGGTTGATGTGGTTGTAACATTGACATGGACACCAGTGCAAATGGTTGATGTGGTTGTAACATTGACATGGACACCAGTGCAAATGGTTGATGTGGTTGTAACAATGGACACCAGTGCAAATGATTGATGTGGTTGTAACATTTGACATGGACACCAGTGCAAATGGTTGATGTGGTTGTAACATTGACATGGACACCGGTGCAAATGGTTGATGTGTTTGTAACATTGACATGAACACCGGTGAAAATGGTTGATGTGGTAGATTAACAGCCCTGACATAACAGCAGTCTCTTCACCCTGTCTTCCCTGTGGATTTTTAACGTCATTTCCTCGTTTTGTGTGCTGGACCTGGTATCATTCTGTTCGTGAAATTGTTCTCCGTACAGTGTGTAAAAATGAACGTTTTTAGATATAATTCTGGCTATAGATTAGCTTTTTTTTTTTAGAAGATTTTCTTCAATCTCTTTGTCACCTTCCTGCTCTGAAAAATACTCAGATTGGCAAATGTAAATACAATACGCACAAACAGGTCATCAACATTGGACCTGTGCACACATGAATGTCAACAATCAAGGACAGTGTACACAACACACTTTCTTCGGTCCTTGCAAGTACATTGCAAGGCAAAGTATGAGGTGAAATCACGCCTGAATATTCTCGGCATTGGACTTGACAGCAACATTTACAAGGCATGTCGTCTAAGAAAGGGAAGGAAAGGGAAAAGAAAACAAAGGAAGAGAGGTAGTAGAGGAGGTAAGAGGAAAGAAGCAATATTTATCTCATCTGATAGCAATAACATTCCCCAGTTTTATGGACACAGGCCGACACCTCACCAGTATGTCATCCAGCTACCCCCAACCTTGGAAAAACGATTGCCGTAAATCAACACGAAATCAGTACAGTACCAACACATCAACGTACACAAGCAAACAATTTAGAACACACAACAATTGAAACGTGGAAATAAACTCGAAAGGAAACCAGTTCTACCACCCATTGTACTTTCGAACATTCGGTCAATCAGACCAAAAACTGGACGAGCTTTCAGCTCATCTGAAGTACGCACTGAGATTTCGAAACGCTTGTCTGCTCGCATTTACTGAGACATGGTTACAAACGGACCCAAATGGTAAAGATGACAAAAATTCTAAACACGACATTGATGATACTTTTCTAGATTTGAAGGTTTTGGAACACCGTATCGAACAGACAGAACAACCCACTCTGGCAAAATACGTGGATGAGGAGTCTGTCTTTACGAGCATAAACGATGGTGTAAGACTCTGTTGTAATACGAGGAAAAAAACCTGCAATCATGATATGGAATGTCTATCAGTCAGTCTTCGTCCTTTCTATCTCCCCCCCCCCGTGAATTTCCTCAACTTTTCGTGACTGTCCTTTATATCAACCCGCAATCTAATTCACTCAGTAGCCAACTACGTAAGTCAACTACGTGACAGGTTAGACGTAATTTCCCCCTGACGTCCCCAAGTTTTTTTCTTGGAGACTTCAATCTCTGTGCATTGATGGAGAAAAGCCTTAACACCTACACGCAGTGCATCTCGTGCCAAACTCGTTTCAACAGAACCTTGACCTCTGCTATAACTCTGTGCCATCTGCATAAACTTCGTGTTCACTGTCACTCATTGGGACAGCTGACCATAACTGTGTTCTTTTACTTCCAAAACATAGACCTGTCTTCAAAGAGGTTTGTACCGAAATCAAGTACATAAAAGCGTGGACACCAGACAGCATAGTTTTCTTCCCTTCAGGGTTGCTTTGAATGCGCTCAAACTGGGATGCGTTGTTCTATAACAGTTGCTCAAGTCTCAAATGAACTAACTGGGATGCGTTCTTCTATAACAGCTGCTCAAGTCTAAACGAACTAACCGATGCGTTCTTCTATAACAGCTGCTCAAGTCTAAACGAACTAACTGATGCGTTCTTCTATAACAGCTGCTCAAGTATAAACGAACTAACGGATGTGTTGTTCTATAACAGCTGCTCAAGTCTAAACGAACTAACTGGGATGCGTTCTATAACAGCTGTCTATAAAGTTTCAACGAACTAACTGGGATGCGTTCTATAACAGCTGTTCAAGTCTAAACGAACTCTAACTGAGAACAAGTTGTTCTATAACAGCTGTTCAAGTCTAAACGAACTAACTGGGATGCGTTGTTCTATAACAGCTGTTCAAGTCTAAACGAACTAACTGGGATATGTTCTATAACAGCTGTTCAAGTCTAAACGAATTAACTGGGATACACTCTATAACAGTTGTTCAAGTCTAAACGAACTAACTAGGATACATTCTATAACAGCTGTTCAAGTCTAAACGAATTAACTGGGATACATTCTATAACAGCTGTTCAAGTCTAAACGAACTAACTGGGATACATTCTATAACAGCTATTCCAAGTCTAAACGAACTAACTGGGATACATTCTATAACAGCTGTTCAAGTCTAAACGAACTAACTGGGACATGTTCTACGAACACAGATACTCAAATCTGAACGTACATAACTGGGATGCGTTGTTCTATAAAGCTGTTCATGTCTGAATGATTAACTGGGATGCGTTCTATAAAACGAACTAACTGGGATGCGTTGTTTATGAAACAGCATATCAAGTCTGAACAAACTAACTGGGATACGTTCTATAACAGCTGTTCAAGTCTGAACAAACTAACTGGGATACGTTCTATAACAGTTGTAATGAGAAGTCTAAACGAACTAACTGGGATACGTTCTATAACAGCTGTTCAAGTCTAAACAAATAACTGAGATACGTTCTATAACAGCTGTTCAAGTCTAAACAAACTAACTGGATACGTTCTATAACAGCTGTTCAAGTCTAAACGAACTAACTGGGATACGTTCTATAACAGCTGTTCAAGTCTAAACAAACTAACTGAGATACGTTCTATAAAGCTGCTCAAGTCTCAACAAACTAACTGAGATACGTTCTATAACAGCTTCTCAAGTCTAAACGAACTAACTGTGATGCGTTGTTCTATAATAGCTGTTCAAAGTCTGAACGAACTAACTCAAACTATTTCGGATTATATTTAATTTTGAGTTGCCAATGTTAAACAAACTAATTGCCACATTCCAAATAACAAACCATAAAGAGTTTAAAAGAATTCTAAATGAAGAGAATATTTTTTGTTGGAAATATAAATGAAAAGAACAGTTTACAAAGAAGTTAAGTAGCCATAAAACACGCAAAACTTAAACATAAAGAAAAGATTAAAAAACATTTGAAATCAAAATTCTAGGAACGCATGGCGTGCCATCAGCAACATGGCCTCAGTGAATAATGTTAGCAGCTCAAAGGAGATAATCCTACCTTAGATGGCTGAGATGAAAAATTATGACCTGACTCCTTCAATAACACTTGTTCAAGACTACAATAATCTGCATTGTAAATAACTAATTCTGGGCTATACAGAATGCTCTATAACAATGAGTAAACTGTTCAAAAGATTAAAGAACTAACTGGTCGGGACGTTCTATAACAGCTGTTCAAGTTCTCTAAACAAATGTTCTAACTGAAATACGTTCTATAACAGCTGCTCAAGTCTCAACAAACCATACTTAAGTCTTATGTGGAAAGAGTTAGATCCACTTCGTTCTATAAGTGTTGATGATGCTTGTTTATTTTAGATACAAGTCTAAACGAACTAACTGTGATGCGTTGTTCGATTTAATAGCTGTTTCAAGTCTAAACGAACTAACTCAAACTATTTCGGATTATATTTAATTTTGAGTTGAAAATGTTATACCCCAAAATAATTGACCACATTCCAAAATAACAATTTGCCATAAAGAGTTTCAAAAAGAATTCTAAATAAAAAGAAGAGAATATTTTTTTGTTGGAAATATAAATGAAAAGAAGTCAGACTTTACAAAGAAGTTAAGATAGCCGAAAATAAAACACGCAAAACTTAAACATAAAGAAAAGATTAAAAAACATTTGGAAATCAAAATTTTAGGAACGCATGGCGTGGCATCAGCAACATGGCCTCAGTGAATAATGTTAAGAACAGCTCAAAGGGAGATAATCCTAACCTTAGATGGCTGAGATGAAAAATTATGACCTGACTTCTTCAATACATTTTTCACTCGTTTCGAAAATAAACTACAATACTATCTGCATTGTAAATAATATAACAAATTCTGTAAGCTATACAGAATCACTAGCTATTGAACAAACACAATGAAGGAACTTTTCAAAACGATTAAAATAAACAAAGCCCTGGTCCGGACGGTATCTGTGGGAGAACTCTAAGATTTTGTGCAGACCAACTCAATGAAGTTCATCAATATCTCTTTCAATCTTCTGTTGATTCATGTTTGTACCAGATATATAAAAAGAGTCATTAGTGATCCCAATTTCAAAAATAAACAAGCCAAGAAGATTAAACGATTTCAGACCAGTTGCTCTCACATCAATTGTAATGAAAACATTGGGAAAAATAATAAGATCATATATCTAATGTCTTTGTGCGGAAAGAGTTAGATCCACTTCATTTTGCGTATCGACCATGCAGACGTGTTGATGATGCAAACATTTTTATTTTAGATACATTATACAACCATTTTGAAAAACCAGACAAGTCATGCCAAAATATTATTTTCCGATTTCAACTCCTGTTTCAATACCCTCCAGCCACACATTTTAAGTGACAAATTGATTGACAATTTCAAATTAGACTCTCAGCTGATATCATGTATATCAGATTTTCTCACCAACAGATCGCAAAGGGTTTTAGTAAACAGATCTACCTTCTGAAGAGACAAAAACCAATGTCGGATCTCCACAAGGATGTGTTCTAAAATCGCCCTTACTTTTTATCTTATATACCAACGACTGCAGAAGCAATTATGAAAATAGATATATCGTTAAATTTGCTGATGACATTGCGTTGCTATCTGGAACTACCTATACCTAGGTTGCTATCCTTGGTGGTTGGATCAGGACACGAACATGATCCTGTACGTCATCAAGTTGTCAAATATTGCAACGACTCTTGCATTGAGATGAATTGAATTAAAAAAACTAACCAAAGCACAATGTCAATCAGGAGACTTTAGACGAAAACAAATCCCATACACTGTGTCAGTGTATGGGATTTGTTTTCGTCTAAAGTCCATGGAACGAAAATTGCAGAAACATAAATAATTATAAATATTTAGTAGCACGGTCTTTGATGATAATTTAAAGTGGGACACAAATTATAAATCAGTTTGTAAGAAAGCCCTTCAACGTGTGTACTTTCTTCGAAAAATCAGTTCCTTCTCAGTCAATAAGAACATCTTAGAATTATTTTAATAAATCTTTCATTGTAGTAGTAGTAGTAGTAGTAGTAGTAGTAGCAGTAGTAGTAGTAGCATCATAGCAGCAGCATAGCAGTATTATTCAGTAGCAGTTAGTAGCAGTAGTAGTAGTAGTAGTAGTAGCAATAGTAGTAGTAGTAGTAGTAGTAGTAGTAGTAGTAGTAGCAGTAGTAGTAGTAGTAGTTGTAGTAGTAGTAGTAGTAGTAGTAGTAGTAGTAGTAGTAGTAGTAGTTGTAGTACTGGGAATAAATGATGTACAGTCGGTGAGCTTGCACTCCCACCGGACTATAAATCCATCTCTTTCTTTATAATTTCCTGTTCTGCTTCAAGCTATAGAAACTGGAACAAGCACCAGGTGTATGGGTGTTAATAACAGGCTTTAAACTCGTTTTACACTATCAAGCCGATTTCAGCAATCGGATAGGATGGGCCTTAATTTGCATTCTTTTCTTAAAAGGAAGAAGCCAAAAAAAGACCTTTTGCCTTTAGGCTTGCCTCCGTTCGTCATAAACAGCACTAGATCTATATAAAAAAAGGTGTTAAAATTATATTGATGAAGAGTGCTGCCGCTTAATTTACATTATTATTTATTTATTGATTGACTTATTCGTTTTTTATTATTTATTTATTGATTTACTTATTGATTTTTTATTTTTATTTATTATTTTTATTTTCTATTCCTTATTTATCATTTATCATTTATTATTTAGTATTATTGATTTTTTAAATTTATTTATTTAATGGTCCCTGGGGATGGCAATTGTTTGGATTTTTGTTTTGTTTTGTTGTTTTTATTTGCCCCCTGTCTGTGTCTTGTATTTGTCTCGTCTTTGTTCCTATGGGGCTTTATATTATCTCATGTATTTTTTCAATACTACTACTACTACTACTACTACTAGTAGTATTAGTAGTACTACTACTAGTAGTAATAGTAGTAGTTGCAGTAGTAGTATTTGTAGTGGTGCTGATCTATATGCGTAGATTTGTGTGCGTCTATGTGTGTGTGTGTGTATGTGTTGTTGGCGCGCACGTGAATTCATGTGACACTGACATTGCCATGCAGTAGGAAATACTGAAGGAGATGTGGGTTTTTTAAAAACATTATTCTGATTTTGAAACTGGCAACCTACTGAGCAAGGAAATGACCTCATTAGATACAACAGCAACTTGTACACTTATAACATAGAGTAGTTCATTCAATCCTTCCAATATTATTATGCCTAGCTCTACTACGACTGCACGACACGCGATGGTGCATCGAGGTATCGATCCTTCTCAAAAGCACTCGGCCGACATTGAAGAATTTAAATAGATCTAGATCTAGATCTAGTCCACCCACGACCCACGCCATCTGCATGGTATGAATGAAATCATGACAACTACATGATATGATTCATGAATGAGATCATGATAACTGCATCGCAGCTGTCAGCAATAAATAGTCAGCATGCTCATGCCATTGCTGTCTGCTTCCGGTCCACGCATAGAGCTAGACTAGCTCTTATTCAAGATTCAAAAATTCAAGATCGCCTGGCATAGGTTTAGATCCAGGGCAAGGCCACAGCGCTAGATTCTGGCTATCTTTAGCCTTTTTATTATAATCAATCTTGGGTAATTTAATCTAGATAGATTCTAGATCTATCTAGAATCTAGGGAATCGAGAGCTAGATTCTAGAGCTAGAAAAGCCGGAGCTAGATTCTACTATTGAGTCGAGTCGTCTTGCCTTCACTTCATTTTTTTTTGTTGAAAACTGGAGAGGGAAAATCAGAAAGGTTTGTTTGTTTTCTTTAAGTCTGAATCTAGAATCGAGATAAATCTAGAAATGTTAGATCTAGAGCTAGATCTAGATCTAGATCCATACTTTAGATGTTATCTAGATATCTAGATCTAGAAGCTAGAGGCTAGATCTAGGTCTATAGAATCTAGATTTCGAGTTCTAAAATATATTCTAGATCTAGATCTAGATCTAGATCAAGATCTAGAATCAGAATATAGATCTAGATCTAGAGATCTACTTAGATCTAGATCTATCTAGATGTATATAGATCTAGATCTAGATAGATATATCTAGAGCTAGATTGTTACTAGAGATAGATTTAGATCTAGACCTAGATCTAGATATCTAATTCTAGATCAAATCTAGACCAGAAGGTAGATTTAAAAATATACTCCTTAAGATCTGATGTCCCGTTCGACTCCCAGAAATGGTCGGCCAGATAGGAATACCTCGCCAACTTTTCGTAGATCTAGATTTAAAATCTTGCTCTAGATCTCTAGATCTATAGAGATCTAGATTTAGAGATCTAGATCTACATTTAATAATAATAATAATAATAAATAAATAATACATACAACAATAATAATAATAATAATATTATAACAAAAATAATAATAATAAAATTAATAATAATAATAATGAGCAGTTTCCCAGGGAATGAGCTCCAGGCGCTTCATATAGATCTAGATCTAGATCTAGATCTAGATAAAAGTTATAGTAATACTCTACACACAATAAAATTAATATAATACAATATTTCAATCAAGAAGAAATAAAATGTAACAGAGATCTACAGCATTTATAACATTATGCACTATGATAAGACAATATAACATAACATAAATATGAAGATCTCTACTCGCATTACATGGCATAGCCGTCGTTTTATTATTGCCGTTTTTCATATTTAATTTATAATAATGTGTATGAAAAGAAAAGGCACAAGAGTGGGCCTACGCTTGCGATACGGTACATTGAATGTGACCGGAGAATGTTTTAATTTTGTCTGTGATGTTTTGATTGTTTTGGTTTTGTTGATTTTGTTGATGCTGATTTAATTTAATGTGGGTGGGTCACTGACTCACTCTTGTGTCGTTTTTTTTGCCTTTCGCATCTGTTTTGCCATTCATTTCTTTATCGCTCTCATTCTTTGTGAGTACGTCATCTTTCCATCTTATTCCCGAGGTCATCGCTTATGGAGGATATGGGTACACTCATTAATGTTTTGTTTGTTGGAAGGACATTTTCCGTTTTAGACAGGTTAAACTGTAGTAAGGGGAAAGATTTAACTTTTTGGTTTCCAGGTTAGTCAGGATTTCGCTTTACAGGTAGGAAAAATAGCAATTTATCAGGGGAAGTGGATTGGGGAGGGAGAGGAGGGAGGGGGGTCTATTCGGATGCATTTTGCCTGTAAATCACTCAATCCGATTTCAGGAGCCATTTCGATGAAAAAGTTCACGTAAATAATTGTGTATGACCATTCTGGGATTAAAACCAAGTGGGTGGGTGTGTGTGTGTGCAGGGGGGGGGGGGGGAGCCACAGTCCATCTGTCCTGTCATCTGAAACTCTCTTGTCTGTCTGTCCGTCTCTGTCTATGTCTGTCTGTCCCTACCTCTGTCTCTGTCTGTCTGTCTGTTTGTCTCTCTCTCTGTGTCTCTCTCTCTATCTCTGTGTCTGTCTGTCTGTCTCTCCTTACCCGTGTCACTCTGTCCGTCTCACTCTGTCTCATTCTGCCTGTCTCTCTCTTTATCTGTCTCTTTGTCGGTCTGTCTATCTGTCTGTCTGTCTGTCTCTCTCTCTCTCTCTCTATCTCTCTCTCTCTCTCATACACACACACACACACACACAATTATCTCTCTCTTTCTCTCTCTCTCTCTGTGTCTGTCTGTCTGTCTCTCTCTCTCTCTCTCTCTCTCTCTCTCTCTCTCTCTCTCTCTCTCACTCACACACACACACACACACACATATACTCACACACAGAGTTGAGTATCTCTTGTTTTGTTTATAAACACATTAAACACCTACCAACTGTGGCCCCCTCAGTCTGTGCACCCCAAAGTTGTGACAGCTTATCTATGTGACCTCCACATAAAGGACGCTATGCAGTGTGCAGGAGACGAGTCTTGAAACGTTTGAGCTGTGTCATGGTGGTTATCTTAAGCTCTCGAATTCACTGTTTACCGTCTTATGTACTTGTATGCTAACCAAGGGTCTTATATCTATATAGGGTGCAGGGTGAATCGTATTCAGGGGTGATTGTATCAGGGCGGGCTCTGATAAACAATAGCGTCCCTTTGGTTTAAAAATTTAAACGATTATCTCAATCTCAGTCCTTTTGACCTCCGCGTCTCGATTCCCCAGGAGTAGATGATCCCGCCCTCCGCGAGTCTCTTGCTGCCTTGCAGGCGGGTCTTGGCCGTCCAAAGACTGGGAGTTAACCTGACAGAAAACAACCTGCTGCCTTGCAGGCTGGTCTTGAATGACTAAAGTCTTTCTTTCTTTATCAACTCCCATTCTACCTTCCGGTGTATAGGTTTTAGATGCCCAAATGATCTTTCTCAAGGCTGCCCTGTCCTGATAGTTTCTATTTCCTTCCGTGAAAGTTAAATTTCTTTGCGTTAATGCCTCTTTTATATCTTCTTCCCACTTACTCCGATGTCTGCCTTCTTGGTCTTTTACCTTGAGTTTTAGCACTATATACTGATTTAGCTATTCTTTTGTCATTCACTCTGTTAACATGCCTAAGACATCTCAGTTGATTCATTTCTATCTTAGTTTTTTATGCTATCTGCTTTTGGTTTTGATCTCTTATTGTTGTGTTTCTGATTTTTGTCTCTTTTAATTTTCCTTACTACTCTTCTTAAATATTTCATTTCGGCTGCCTGCACTCTACTGTATTCCCTACTGTCTAAGGTCCATGTTTCACTGCCATAGAGGAGAGTAGGACAATAAACTGTGTTGTATACTGCCTTTTGGTTTTTGTTGACAATTCTTGCTTACCTACAAATGCCTTTCCTAGGTGGTTATATATTGCACTTGCCTTTTTGATTCTCTGGCTGATTTCTTCCTTAGTTTTCCCTCTGAGTTAATCATTACTCCTAAGTAATTGTAGCTTTGAACTTAATTTAAGATTTTGTGTTTTAGCTTCCCTAAATACTAGCATTGTTTTGGTTTTCTTTGCATTTACTCTCATTCCTCTTTTTTATTTAATTCATTATTCATTATGTTGATATTTGACCGGAGGTCCCTTTCTGATTTTCCAAACAGAACTAAATCATCAGGAAATAAAAGCATCAATACATTTACTGGTTTGAGCCTCCACATACCTACATTCATTTTCTATGTTTGAGGATGCCTTTGCGACTGAATCGATAAATGTGATGAACAAAAAGAGGACTTAGAATTTTTACAACCCTGTCTTACTCCTATATCTACATCAAATTCTTCAGATACATTTCCAGCTACTCTCTGCACATGTTGGTTTATTGTAAAAACTTTTAATGGCTTCTATTAAATTTGCTCTATCTTGTGTTCTTTTAAGAAATGCCATAGTTCGTCCCTCCTGACAGTGTCAAATGCCTTTTCTAAGTCCATAAAACACAGTTGCAAGTCAACGTTTTTCTCAAGGAATGTTTCTATTATTTTCTAATTATAAATATGTGATCTTGTACACTTCTTGCTGGTCTAAATTCACTCTGATGCTTTTCAATCTGATCCTCTACTCTTTTCCTTAGTCTCATTTCCAGAATCCTGGCATACACTTTTCCTGGAACGCTAAGGAGTGATATCCTATATAGTTCAATCATTCCATAGTTGATTCTTTCTTGTGTATTTGTACTACCGTTCCCTTTTTCCAGTAGTCTGGCACCTGCTTGGACTTCCATGCTTGTTGACATATTGCATGTAGTAGTTTGTGTGCCTCTCTTCCTTGGTTTTTAATCATTTCTGGATAAACTTGATCTGCTCTGGGGTTTTCCTAATTTAAATTTTCTTATAGCTGTTTGAAGTTCTTCCATTGAGATATCTACATCTTCAGCTGTCTCCTCTGGATTACTTGTTACTCTTAATAATTGATCTGTACTCCGTGTTCATATGTTCTAGAGGGATTATGTAATTGTTGAAAATACTTTCTCCACGTTTCCATGATTTCGCTGTCTCATTTCATTATTTCTCCTTTAGCGTTCTTAATTTGTCGTATTGGGCATGCTTTGGTCTTTCTTATGCTCTTCATTGCTCCACAGAACAGCTTTGATTTCCTTTGATAGCTTTCTTGAAATCTTTGTCCAAACTCTTCCCACTGTTCTGTTTTTTTCCTAACTTCCGCTTTGGCAATAGTTTTTTATTCACGTAATCTATCCTATCCTCTGCTCTCTTTGTTTGCAAGTATTTCTTCCAGGCATATTTCTTTTCTTTGATCTTAGTCTTGGCATTCTCAATCGACCATGCTGTCCTTTTTCCATATTCTTTAATTTGCACTTTTCTTCTATTGTGCTTTCCTTTAGATCCATTTGCCTTTCACTGATAAATCTTTTTATCCTAGATTGATATACCTGTTTTACTACTGGTTTATTTAGTTTCCCTATTTTGGCTTTAGTAGCTTTCTTCTCTTTCCTTTTTCTATTTTGTTTCTGCAGGTAATAATCTCATTTTGGCTATCACTGGGTGATGATCACTTAATATTTCTGATCCTCTGCTTACTCTAGCATCCATTGTACTGTAAAAAAGGTACCTGCTAACTATTATGTAGTCTATGATTGACTTTTCACATCTGTTTTCATTTAATCTTGTCTATTTGTGGATATCTTTATGAGGAAAAATGTGTTACCTATTCTTTAGGCAAAAATCTATTAGTCTCTCTCCATTTGGAGAAGTCGTTGTCTCTCCTTCTTTACCTATTACTCCTCCTGATGTTTCTACATTGTTGCCTACTCTAGCGTTTAAATCTCCTAAAACCATTAATTCTTGTTTGGGTTTGAGATTCTTTGCAGCTATTTGTAAATCGTTTTCGAAGATATCTTTTCTTCTTTGGGGGCATCTTCGTTTGGTCCATATGCTATTAATAATTTAATTTCACTTCCTTTTGGTTTAATATTTACCTCTAATAGCCGTGGGCTTACAAATTTCCAACTTTCTAGTAGCATTTCTTGCCTTTTATGCATTGGGAGACCTACTCCTGTTCTAGCTGTATCTTTTGACATCTACTCTGAAAAGTTTAAAGCATGATTTGGTTATTCATTTTCTATTCCTTGTCCTTTTTCTTTGTTACTGTAATGGCCAAAATATCTACTTTGAATTGTTCCATTTCTTCAGCTAATTCCAACTCCTTTCCATTAATTGCCATAACATTCAATGTTCCAAAAATCACAGTCCGTGTTCTTTTCCAGAGTCGTCTTCGAAAGTTTAAGCCGGGTATATCATTGTATATATTACTTTGAATCAGGTTGTTTTGGATAAACAGGGGATTAGCCCACTGTACCCTAGGTAGATGGTGGGGCTGCCACCTTGAGGTCCCATATCGGGCCTTGTTATTTTTTGTCAGGGTTAACTCCCTTCGCCTTCAGTCATTCAAGACCAGCCTACAAGGCAGCAGGTTGTTATTTCTGTCAGGTTAAGTCCCTTAGCCTTTGGTCAGCCAAGACCTGCCTACAAGGCAGCAGGAGACTCGTGGAGGGCGGGATCATCTACTCCCCCGTACAGGTGCTTACCTGTCCCACTGCCCCCATAAAACCAAACAGATTCAGAAAAATAGATTTAATACAACTGGCTTGATCTTTCGAAGACGAACTTGGAAATGAATACGGACTGTGATTTTTGGAACATGGAACGTTAGGGCAATACGTGGAAAAGAGTTAGAATTTGTTGACGAAATGTAAAAATTCAAAGTAGATATTTTGGCCATTACAGAAACAAATAAAAAAGGACAAGGAATGGAAAATGTAGGACCGAGTCATATTTTAATCTTCTCAGGAGTAGATGTCAAAGATAGAGCTAGAGCAGGAGTAGGCCTCCTAGTGCATAAAAGGCATGCAAAGCTGCTAGAAAGTTGGAAAGTTGCTTGCTATTAGAGGTAAACATTAAACCAAAAAGACGAGAAATTAAATTATTAATAGCTTATGGACCAAACGAAGACACAATCAAAGAAGAAAAAGATATTTCGAAAACGATTTACAAAATCAGAGTATATTGAACCCAAACAGGAACCAATGATTTTTAGGAGATTTAAACGCTAGAGTAGGCAACAGTGTAGACACGTTGAGGAGTAATTGGTAATGAAGGAGAGACAACAACTGTTTCCAAAGATAGAGACTAATAGATTTTTGCACTAAAGAATAGTCAAAAATAGCCAACATCTTTTTTCCTCATAAAGATGTCCACAAATATACAAGAGTAAATGAAGACAGATGTGAAAACTCAATCATAGACTACATAATAGTTAGCAGGTCCTTTTTTACAGTACGTTGGATGCAAGAGTTTTTAAGGATCAGAAATATTTAGTGATCCTCATTTAGTGATTGTCAAAATGAGATTACTGAATGAAGAAAACAAACAAAAGGAAAGAGAAGAAAGCTACTAAACTCAAAATAGAGGAACTAAATAAACCAGTAGTAAAACAGGTATACGTATCTAGTATAAAAAGATATATCAGTGAAAGACAGAAGGATGAATGATGCACAATAAAAAAAGTTGCAGATGTATAAAGAAACACTCCTCATTTGTCTGAAGAGGTATGTTGTAGGGAACGTTAAAGGAGATAAGAAAAGAACAGTATGGTGGAAAGGAGAATGTCAAGACTTAGATCAAAGAAAAGAAAGATGCCTGGAAGAAATATTTGCAAACAAAGAGAGCAGAGGATGGGATAGATTACGTGAATAAAAGAAATATCGCCAAAGAGAAGTTAGGAAAGCAAAACAGGAACAGTGGGAAGAGTTTGGAGAAAGACTGAGAAAGCTATCAAGGCATGAGAAACACCAAAGCATGAATGCCAAAGGAGAAATAATGAAAGAAGACAGCGAAATCATGGAAACATGAAGAACGTATTTTCACCAATTACCATAATCCCTCCAGAACGTATGAAACAAGGAGTAAAGATCAATTAGTAAGAATAACAAGTAATCCAGAGGAGACAGC
This sequence comes from Doris montereyensis, assembly GCA_037039925.1. Classification (NCBI taxonomy): domain Eukaryota; kingdom Metazoa; phylum Mollusca; class Gastropoda; order Nudibranchia; family Dorididae; genus Doris; species Doris montereyensis. The sequence continues at coordinate 109,722 of JAXRKP010000535.1, forward strand.
TGAATGTGTAGATATATTAATGGAAGAAATCCAAACTCTTTACAATAGCAACACTTATAAGAAAATTAAAATTAGGAAAAGCCCCAGGAGCAGATCAAGTCTATCCAGAAATTATTAAACACCAAGAGTGAGAGGCAGACAAACTACTACATGTGATGTGCTAACAAGCATGGACGTCCAAACAGGTGCCAGACGACCGAAAAAGGGGAACGGTAGTATCAATACATAAGAAAGGATCAACAATGGAATGCTCAAACTATAGAGGGATATCACTACTTAGCGTTCAAGGAAAAGTATATGCCAGGATACTGGACATGAGATTAAGGAAAAGAGTAAAAGATCAGATTGAAGAACATCAGAGTGAATTTAGACCAGGAAGAAGTGTACAAGACCACATATTTACAATTAGAGAAATAATAGAAAAATTCCTTGAAAGAAACATTGACTTTCACCTGTGTTTTATTGACTTAGAAAAGGCATTTGACACTGTGAGGAGGGACGACCTATGACATTCCTTAAAAGAACACAATGTAGAGCAAAATTTAATAGAAGCCATTAAACGTTTTTACAATAAACCAACATGTGCAGTGAGAGTAGCTGGAAATATATCTGCATAATTTGATGTTGATATAGTCTTAAGACAGGGTTGCATCCCAAGTCCTCTTTTGTTTATCACAATTATGGATTCAGTCGCATAGACATCCTCAAAAATATTCAACCAAAATTTAAAATTTTCAGTGAAGATAAGTTTAAGGCTTTCAACGCTTTTTCTGTCTTGTCCTTTCACTTATTCCAATAACCAGACACTACCGTTGTTTGTAATCGAACTAATCTTCTTTTGAGTTGAGTTTCTCTCATCTTTAGTCTGAGTGACACTGCTGAGGCCATTTCCCTCATTCCAGGTTATTTTACGTTCTTCTTGTTCATAAACACACATACATGTACCCTTATGTTGGCATTGTTTGTGAACTTCTTGTCAGCAAAAATCTTGGACACTCAATCTACTACTTAGTTGACCTGATGCCGTTACATCTTTCTTCCCATAGCATGACAGGCTAGTTTGAGTTTTCTTTTACATCGTGCTGTCAGCCGTTTCTATTTAGTTGTTATGTATGAAACAGGAAAGAAATGATGTTTCTCTTTACAATAGCATGACAACTTATCCCCCCCCCTCACGCACCTCACTGGTGGTCTTTATAAATTGGAAATAAGTACCATTACATTTTGTGTTGAAATATTATAATGAACTTCATTACAAGATAAACGTTCATCTTTGAAAGAATGACCGAACGCCACTTGACAACTTTTTGAGTTCCTTCCTCCTCTTCTGTTCCCTTCTGTATATTTCTCGGCGTGTCTTTCTGTCTCTGTCTATGTTTCTGCTTGTTTGTTTATCTGTCTGTCCATATACATCTCTCTCGTCTGTCTGTCTGTCTGTCTGTCTGTTCTCTCTCTCTCTCTCTCTCTATCTCTTCTTTTCTCTCTCTCTCTCTCTCTCTCTCTCTCTCTCTCTCTCTCTCTCTCTCTAAATCTTTCTTTTTCCTCCCTCCTTTTTTTCGCTCTCTGTGTCTGTCTGTCTGTCTGTCTGTCTGTCTGTCTGTCTGTCTGTCTCTCTCTCTCTCTCTCTCTCTCTCTCTCAGGAAAAGGTCTTCTCCCTGGAATCTGTTTTTCTTTCTCCCTCTCCCTCATGAATCCCTCCCTTTCTCCCTGTCTCCCTCTCTCCCTTTCTCTCTCTCTCTTTGTCTCTCTGTCTCTGTCTCTGTCTCTGTCTCTGTCTCTGTCTCTGTCTCTCTCTCTCTCTCTCTCTCTCTCTCTCTGAAATCTCATGCTCATCTCTCTCTCTCTTTCTCTCTCTCTGTCTCTCTCTCTGAAAGTCTCTCTCTTTAAGATAAGATCTCTCTCTATCTCTCTCTCTCTCTCTCTCTAAGTCTAAGATGATCTCCCTCTATCTCTATCTCTCTCTGTTCTATCTATCTATCTGTCTGTTCTCTGTCTCTGGTCTGTCTGTCTGTCTCTGTTTTTCTCTTTGATCTCTCTTCTCTCTGAAATCTCTCTCTCTCTCTCTCTTTACTTCTTCACTCCTTCCCCCTCCTTTTTGCTCTCTGTGTGTATATGTCTGTCTCTGTCTGTCTGTCTGTCTCTGTCTGTCTGTCTCTCTGTCTCTCTCTCTCTCTCTCTCTCTCTCTCTCTCTCTCTCTCTCTCTCTCCCTCCCCTCTCCCTCCCTCCCTCCCTCCCTTTCTCCCTCTCTCCCTCTCTTTTCTGTCTCTGTCTTTCTCTGTCTGTCTCTGTCTGTCTGTCTGTCTGTCTCTCTCTCTCTGTTTTCTCTCTCTCTCTCTTCTCTCTCTCTCTCTCTCTCTCTCTCTCTCTCTCTCTCTCTCTCTCTCTCTCTTTCTTGCTGTCTTTTAACTTCGCTTCATTCTTCCACCCGCAGAAAATCTATTGATCTGATCTTCGTGTTTACTTAACGTACATCAATCTATCTTTGAGCTAGATCATGTACTTTAGCAGCACAAAATAATCAACCTATCTAACAAATGCATGTGAGGAAATACCCCGAAAAAGAGCAATGCCCAGGTGCCCAGTTGAGTGCAATGGGACTCCATACTTTCGTATTCAATATTCTTGGCAGTGCGGTGGCGGACTAGCAAGGCGATCAGATAGACAGACAAACAGCCATCATCTACACGGTGACCCAGGTGACAAGCCAGCGCCTCGTGTAGTATGATGCGTTTGACGGAGAAGTGTTAATTAAGAGACGTTTTTTTCCATTTTTGAGGTGAAAATGAAACGATGTTCCACAACGCCGATTTCGGTTAACTTTTTGTTGTGAGTTCGTAGACATGCCATGAACATGCTTCAGCCATAAAACGATAGAAATATTAGAAAACAATTATTAGTTTGATTTAAAATGCTATGAGTGCTGGACTTAGTGTAATTAGCTCGGTTGGTAGCATGCTTCATTTTCATAGCAGGGCGAAGGATGCCGACCCAGAGGTCGTGGATTCGTTCCCCATGATGACCTGGGGAACTTTTGTGTGTCGATTCCTTGTATTTGTCGCGTCTTTGTTCCTATTGGGGCTTTAATGTTATTCAATGTAATGTCTTTCGCTTCATTATCAAACAAATAACCTTCCTTGCTTCAATACACAATATGTACACAGTGCCGCATACAAATCTGATTCAGCATTACATGTTTCAATTCTACGTCTATTACACATGTGATATAATTGGATTCCTATCGGTGAGTATGCGAGTAGGTAAACTGACAGAAATAACGATGGGATTCCCCTACACCCACGGTCACGTGACCTCTACGATGAGACATGTATTTACTATCCTCCCATCACTTGAGGGGCTATGAGAGTATTGAGAGTGATGAGATATAGCTTTTGACCTCCTACGGTGTTTGATTTCTTTCTAGTTGACACGACACCCTGTTCTTGCCTTTGACAACACTCAAAACACGAATATATTAATACTTACGTAGTTCCATTAGAGGAAAGGCTGTAATTTGAATAAGATCTGACTGTTTGTCTGTCTAGGAATGTATTTTGTATGTAGGTAGACTTTACTATTAAAAAAAAATATCGAGAACAATTTTCAACCATAAGCGGGGCTTGCTTGAACCCACGATATTTGGGTTGTTGAGAGGCCGACACGTTGCCTCTGGACTATCGAGTCCCCGCTTATGGTGTAAGAGTCTTATTAAGAGCCATTGTTCGTTGTCGTTTGTGAGTCATTTCCCAATGGTATTGGGATTGTGTATATCATGTCATCTAAACCCAACCGTGATTATTTTTTTTATATATATATATACAAGTGGTACATGTATTCTGTTTTCATTTTCTTCTCTTTTGACAGTTTATCGTCTGGACGCATAATATTGCATTGTGAAAACCGTGCGGTTCTGGACGCTGAACATAATGAAACAGTGACCTTTCCCTTTTCTAGCGGTTGATGAAGTTAGAAACCTTCTTGATCACGTGGACTTGTCTGGTACCTGGAATTACAGGAGGAAGAACCCACTCATGACTCTTACATACACTACTGTGCAGTAGATAGCAAAGCTTGCCTCTGCTGGATTCCCATCGATTCGTATTGATCGACTCAATCAGCGACTCCTCTCTCTCTTCTCTATCTCTCTCTCGCTGTCAGGTCACACAGCACAGAAGACTTCGACTAACTTTACTGTAGACTTGAGATACGTGGGACCCCACAATTCAATAGGTACATCTCTTCGTAAGACCGGTCAGTGGTTAACTTTGATACTATTAATTATTATTATTATTATTATTATTATTAATAATATTATTGTTACCGCATTGAATGTGTGGGTGTTGTTGCATGATAGGCTCATTGTAGTTGCTGTGTAAAGACAAGATTTAAAAGGGGGCGGGGGAGGAGAGAGATGAGAGAGACGAGAGAGAACACCTGGAGAAGAGAGAGACAAAGACAGAGACAGAGACAGAGACAGAGACAGAGACAGAGAGACAGAGACAGAGATCAAGAGAAAGAAGAGAGAGAGAGAAGCCAATGAGATGGCTTTGAGACAAGGAAAGGAAGATGTATTTCCTTCCAGAGAAGAGAGAGACATGACGAGTCCTCTTTCTTCAAAGATGACACAGACAGAGAGAGAGATCATCAGAGGAGAGATGACATCTTTTCCGTCCCTCAGAGAAAGCTCATTTACAAAGATGAAAATTGGAGATTGAAGGGAGAGAAATAAAGAGAGAGCGTGAGGAGACAGACAGACGTTACAGAGACAGGCACAGACAGAGACAGACAAGGAGAGACAGAGAGAGAGAGAGAGAAAGAGAGGGGGGAGAAAAGAGAGAGAGAGAGAGTGATGGGGGAGACAGACAGACAGACATGTTACACAGTGACAGGCAGAGACAGAGAGACAGACAAGGAGAGAGAGAGAGAGAGAGAGACAGAGAGAGAGAGAGAGAGAGAGAGAGAGGGGGGAGGGAGAGAAGAGAGAGAAAGAGAGAGAGAAAAACTCAAGGAATCCTATCAACTTCTCGATAAATCTGAGCGTGGAAACGAGCAATCCTCTCGATATCGAAGGGTTCTCAGTCCAGGCGCCAGATATTTTCCCGCAAGCGAACTGAATAATATGATTTTCTTGATCAACGACCCAAAATTAGTGAAAATCACGCGGGGAACGCAATTTAATGCCGGAATACCAAGTTAAAATTTGTGTGTACGTTTTGTTTTGTTTTTGTTGTTGTTGACGTTTTGAATTTCATGCAAACTAGCTACAACTAAAGTACAACAGTCCAAGGACTGACGGTTTAAAGATAAAACTGTTCGTCTGAAATAGAACTTCTCTCGTCGACAAACTGTCAGTTCAACGTTGACTCAGATCTAACGTCTGTCGGTTAAACTGTCAGTTTGTCGATCAATTTAATATAGGTTTTAAAAGGGGCCTTAAACTAAAGGGCCTTTACCTGGAACTACCTATACTGAGATTTCCTAGGCCTTTACCCTCTTCATCCCAGGTCCAGCAATGCCATGACACACTTTAGTGTCTTTCCTTTGTGTGAGTTTTAGGGAGGCCAGCGGCGGGGGTCAGTCAAGGCCGTCTCTAATAGACTTGGCTCAGTTGATTAGGTCCGTTTAAATCCCCAGAACCAGTGTTTTAGTGTTCTGTGCCCCATACCCCTCTAACCCTTTCCCCGGTTGTGATTAAGACGGCGATACAAGGCCATAATCTTATTCTGTGGTTATCATTATATTATTACACGCAATATTCTTCTTCTTCTTCTTCTTCTTCTTCTTCTTCTTCTTCTTCTTCTTCTTCTTAAATCTTCTTCTTCTTCTTCTTCTTCTTCTTCTTCTTCTTCTTCTTCTTCTTCTTCTTCTTCTTCTTCTTCTTCTTCTTCTTCTTCTTCTTCTTCTTCTTCTTCTTCTTCTTCTTCTTCTTCTTCTTCTTCTTCTTCTTCTTCTTCTTCTTCTTCTTCTTCTTCTTCTTCTTCTTCTTCTTCTTCTTCTTCTTCTTCTTCTTCTTCTTCTTCTTCTTCTTCTTCTTCTTCTTTCTTCTTCTTCTTCTTCTTCTTCTTCTTCATTTCTTCTTCTTCTTCTTCTTCTTCTTCTTCTTCTTCTTCTTCTTCTTCTTCTTCTTCTAATCTTAATCTTCTTCTTCTTCTTCTTCTTCTTCTTCTTCTTCTTCTTCTTCTTCTTCTTCTTCTTCTTCTTCTTCTTCTCCTTGTCCTTGTATCTTCTAACTTACAAAATTTATTAATTCCTTATTCAAAAATTCTTCTTCTCAATCAAATAGACTCTTCTTCTTCTTCTTCTTCTTCTTCTTCTTCTTCTTCTTCTTCTTCTTCTTCTTCTAATCTCCCCATCTTCCAAATTCTTCTTCTTCTTCTTCTTCTTCTTCTTCTTCTTCTTCTTCTTCTTCTTCTTCTTCTTCTTCTTCTTCTTCTTCTTCTTCTTCTTATTATTATTATTATTATTATTGTTATTATTTCTTTCTTTGTTTATCAGTTCCCATTCTACCTTTCGGTGTATGGGTTCAGATGCTCGAGATGATCTTTCTCCAGGATGCCCTGTCCTGGCATTTTTAGTAATTTCCTTCCAAAAAGTCAAAATTCTATGCTTCAATGCCTCTTTTACATCTTCTTCCCACTTTCTCCGAGTTCTGCCTTTTGGTTTTTTACCTTGGTCTTTAGCACTGTATACTGGTTTAGCTATTCTATTGTCGTTCATTCTGTTTACATGCCCAAACAATCGCAATTATTATTATTATTATTATTATTATTATTATTATTATTATTATTATTATTATTATTATTATTTTGATTATTATTATTATTATTATTATTATTATTATTATTATTATTATTATTATTATTATTATTATTATTATTATTATTATTATTATTATTATTATTATTATTATCATTATCATTATTATTATTATTATTATTATTATTATTATTATTATTATTATTATCATTATCGTTATCATGATAATAATACGTTAAATTTATAGAGCGCCTGACATCCACTAAAAAGGGGCTCGATGGCGCTGTACAATCAAAAATATCAAAAGATTCGAAATCAAAACAATTGATAAAGTACCCAATCAAATAGACTACGGAGCATCACAATAGAAAACTTACTACGTGACTAACAGCAATGAAACAAACATTTCAATTCATGGTGAATTTTCTACAGTGTCAGATCCAATAACAAAAACAATAATAATCTTCCTGATTGATAAAAACGAACTGTTGATAATGATAATCATGACGATAATTATGAGAATATAATATAATCATCCCCATTATCATTATCATCATCATCATCAATATCATCATCATCATCATCATCATCATCGTCATCATCATCATCATCATCTACTACTACTACTACTACTACTACTACTACTACTACTACTACTACTACTACTACTACTACTACTACTACTACTACTACTACTACTACTACTACTACTTCTACTACTACTACTACTACTACTACTACTACTACTACACTACCACTACCGCTACCACTACCACTACCACAACCACTACCACGACCACTACCACTACCATTACGACTACTACTACTACTACTACTAAAAGTACTACTACTACTACTACTACTACTACTACTACTACTACTACTACTACTACTACTACTACTACTACTACTACTACTACTACTACTACTATTACTACTAATACTATGAATAATACGAAGGAGCCATAGTGGAGTGAAGTCAAAGGCGAAATATGACAATAAGTGACAACTCCACTAATAAAGACACGTGACGTTTCGGGTATAACCCTTCGTCAGACAACATACAAGAAATATCTAGAATCTAGATCTAAGTACTACCTCAGGCATCACACAATGTGATGTCAGAAGAAAAACAGAAAGGAGGAAGAAAGAAAGAAAAAGATAGTGATGATAAGAAACGTAGTAGAAGGAGATATGAAGAACGAGTGAGTGGAAGGTTCAGATCTAGAATGAAATAAAAATATGAAAATAAGTAAGGAATAAAAGGTGAGAAGGAGATAGAGAGAAGGTTATATATATATCTATAATATATATATATACTATATATATAATATAAATATATATATATATATATATAAAGACAGAGAGAGAGAGAGAGAGAGAGAGAGAGAGAGAGAGAGAGAGAGAGAGAGAGAGAGAGAGAGAGAGAGAGAGAGAGAGAGAGAGAGAGAGAGAGAGAGAGAGAGAGAGAGAGAGAGAGAGAGAGAGAGAGAGAGAGAGAGAGAGAGAGAGAGAGAGAGAGAGAGAGAGAGAGAGAGAGAGAGAGAGAGAGAGAGAGAGAGAGAGAGAGAGAGAGAGAGAGAGAGAGAGAGAGAGAGAGAGAAAAGGAAGAAAAAAGCCAGGGAAGAAAGAAAGGAGAGAGAGGTGTGAGTATGGGAAATGAGAACGAAAAAAAGAGGATAACTATAAGACTGGATCTATATCTCACTGAGTCTAGAAAGAAGAAATGATAGAGAATGAATGAAAGGAAGTATCAATCAAGGCACAAATTTACACTGAAGGTGCGAAATGTATACAAATTACAAATTTATCGATGCAATAAGGGAACAGAGTAAACAAACTCATCTGAAATTTCAAAAAATGCCAGTTAGCACTAGCTGATGTTTTCCAATTTATTGAAGTCTTAAGTATTTTCTCCTTGGTGATAAAATAGGGTTATTCCGTAATAGTAAGAAACCGTGGGCAAAGTTGCTTCCGGTAAGTGGTGAACTAAAACAAAAAATAATAATAAAACAAATGTGTGCAAAGATGCCTACCATAGAGTACGCTACCACAGATAGGCACACGGGGTGTGAACTGCCAGAGGGACCCAACTTTGCCCCGGGATAGGAAGGGGTGGGGGCAGGATTAGGGTTGGATGTTTTCGTGGGGTGGGGTGGGGGCGGATGGGGTAGGGTAGAGAATTGTAAAGGGTCCGGGATAGTGATAGCGTGTGCCCGACTATGGGAGTTTCTCCAGAGAAAATTATACACATTGGTGTAAGACGTTGATACCAACATAGTTGATTGTGCCCAATCTTAATATGAGCCGGTTTTCTATAGAATTTCCAGACTCAGCACCGCCGGTACATGACCCGAGAATACATACATTCAGGTCATGGGTTCCTGGATGCCCTGGCCCATTAAAATGTAAAGGCACCGGCTTGCTTTCGCAGTATTCTATATCTCTCCTGTGGTGGCCAAGTCTGTTGGAGAGTTGCAAGCCAGTTTCTCCGATATAGGCCATTTCACAATGACTGCAGCGAAGAGCATAAATTACATTGCGAGAGGCGCAGGAGAATTGCCCATTCACTGTCCAGGTCTGTCTTGGAAAGTGAATGGTTGTGGAGCCATTCACAAATGGGGCATGTCTTGCAGTTAGTGCGTCCACATCGGATGGTGCCCGAGTCAGTAGAGAGGCGACTGTGCACAAGGATACTATCCTGAAGGCTAATGTGTCTCTTAAAAGCAATCAATGGAATGGAAGAGAAAATACGCATTGTCTCGTCACTAGCCTGTAGAATAGGCAGGTTCTTGCGGACAATATTAATGACACGGTGGTGTGTGTGTGTGTGTGTGTGTGTGTGTGTGTGCGGATGGTACGGAAGGATAAGGTGTATGCGTTTGGTCTTTTTTTCTTCCTACGGTGTTGAGGGCGTCTTTACAGGGTACACTTTTAGCTCTCTGAAAGGCTTGCCAAATGATGGCCCTAGGGTAGCCTCTGCGTAGGAAGAAATCAAACATCTTAGGCGCTTCCTCTGTGAATAGGTGCTCGGCAGAACATATGCGTCTGAGGCGAAGGAATTGAGAATATGGAATAGCATCTTTGCAACGTGGTGGATGAGAGGATGTGTAGTGGAGATAGCTATGAGTATCTGTATCTTTGTAGAATATTGTAGTTGTAAGCCCATGTTCGGAGAGAGAAACGGTGATGTCTAAGAAGTTAACAGTGGATGTAGATTGGGTAAAAATGAACTTGATAGGTTTGCAAAAGTTGTTTGCAAAATCGAAGAAACGGTCTAAAGCAGTCGCAGACATGGTCGTGATACCAAACCCATCAACAGTATACCGTTAATAGGTGTTGGGCAGAGGACAAGGGTACGCCTGGAATAATCTATGCTTAAGATAACCCATGAATAGGCAAGCGTATGAAGGTCTCATCTTAGTGCCCATGGCAACTCCGCTGATTTGCTGGAAAAACTATCTATTGAATTCAAAAGAATTTAGATTTAGCATGAGTTCTGCCAAACGGAGAAGGGTGGCAGTGTTGATTGTCTGGTCAGATCACTGGTCGGAGAAGAATCTAAGGGCTTGAAGGCCCATGGAATGGGGTATGGATGTGTAGAGGGAGACAACATCCATGAGGAAGAGACGTCTAGGGGTTGTGTCTGTAAATGAAATAATATCAAAGAAAGTGAGAGTGTGGTTGGTATCCTTGATGAATGAGGGAAGAGCTTGGACAAGAGGCTGGAATACTGAGTCCAAGAAGGCAGAGATGCGTTCAGTAGGGCAGGAGCAGGCTGATACAATAGGTCTACCAGGGATGTGAGCTTTGTGGATTGTAGGGAGGAGATAAAAGCACGGTTTACTGAGTTGGCTGTTATTGAGGTGTAGAATTTTTGCTGTAGGGCGTAGAGCTTTGGAAGTAATTAGTTGGTTGATGGTAAGAGCTACTTTATCATTGTTAGCAAACATGTTATCGGAGGGACGGGAGATGTAGAACTTGTTGTCTGTGCGGGTGAGTTGACGTTCAGCTTCTTGGATGTATAGTTGCTTGTCCCATATGATCACAGTACCGCCTTTGTCCGCCGGTTTTATAACAATGTCCGTGGGGTGGCGTAAATCCAATAAGGCTTGTCCTTCGGTGGCAGAAAGGTTGAAGTGGTGGAGGAGTTTAAAAACGGTCTTGTTAAAATCTTGAGTAACCTTTTGAATAAAAAGGTGAAGTGCAGTGGATTGATCTGCCGGGGGTGTCCAGATGGATTTAGTGGGTAAAAAAGAAAACAATGTGAAGTCCGTGGAGGAATTGTAGTCAGTGTCTGTGTCTTGAAAGTGGTAACGGAGACGGAGTCGACGAAAGAAGTTTTCCAACAAAGAGCGGATGCGGTATCTATCAAACGACGGCGGTAAGGGAACAAAATTGAGGCCCTTTTTCCAAAACAGACCGCTCGGGTTGACTGAGTGGGAGATTGGGCGGAACGCAAACAACCAGATTAGTAGCAGAGGGCTGGTGTGGATGACCAGTGGATGGAAGCGGCAGCGTTAGTGTCAAGGTGAGGTGCATGTGAAGAAGTGGTTGATGCGATGATCGAATGGTCGCATAAACCGGCGTAGATCGAATGGTCGCATGAACCGGCGTAGATCGAATGACCATATAATTCTGGGGAGGGTCGAAGATGAGTGAGTTTGTTGGATTTACGGCATTTCATAAATGGATGTAAAACAGAGTTGGCTTGATGAATAATTTGTCGAATAAGGATGTAAAGAGTATGATTCAGTGAAGTTAAGGAACGGAGGCGTTGTAATGAAGATTGAATGGTAAGATTAAAGGCGCGGCATTGCTTGCGTTCGTACTGAAGCGTAGTCCACATCCTTAGACGAGAGCATTTAGTTTCAAGTGCTTGGAATGTAGAGCGACCCGAAAGAGACATATTGGAAAATGAAGGAACGAACCGGTTTGAAACCCTTTAAGGGTGACTTTATGATGTAAGCAATCATATAGAAAGCAAATGTGAGAGGTGATGCGAGTTTTTGTTATGGGTAGCTGTAGCCAGGGACAGAGATACATATTGCAGATCGGAAGGTAAGGTAGAGAAGGAAATATGAACGTAATTATGTAGGGATGCAAGAAAGGGTTTCAATGAAAGTGAAGTGTTAGAAGAAATAGGTTCATACTATGCGTCAATGAAGATATAAGTAAGTAACACTAGTAACAGTGAGGAAGATGTCCCGATAGTAGTATGACAAAGAAGATGACTGTTGATCTAGATCTATTAGCAATTTAAGAAAGATAAATAAATAACGTAAACAACAAAGAGATGTGGCAATGTGAACTATCTAAATAGCTGTGAATAATACGAAAGAGCCACAGTGGAGTGAAATCAAAGGCGAAATATGACAATAAGTGACAACTCCACTAATAAAGACAGAACAAACACGTGACGTTTCGGGTATAACCCTTCGTCAGACAATAAACGAGTAATATCTAGAATCTAGATCCAACTTACCTCAGGCATCACACAATGTGATGTCAGGAGAAAACAGAAAGCATGAAGAAAGAAAGAAAAAGATAGTGATTATAAAAAAACGTAGTAGAGGGGATGTGAAGAATGAGCGAGAATGGAAGGTTCAGATCTAGAATGAAATAAAAATATGAAAATAAGTAAGTAATAAAAGGTGAGAGGAGATAGAAGGAGAGAAATATATATATATATATATATATATATATATATATATATATATATATATATATATATATATATATATATATATATATATATATACAGAGAGAGAGAGAGAGAGAGAGAGAGAGAGAGAGAGAGAGAGAGAGAGAGAGAGAGAGAGAGAGAGAGAGAGAGAGAGAGAGAGAGAGAGAGAGAGAGAGAGAGAGAGAGAAGAAAAAGCCAGGGAATAAAGGAAGGGAGAGAGAGGTGTGGGTATGGGAAACAAGAAAGAAAAAAGAGGATAACTATCAGACTGGATCTATATCTCACTGGGTCTAGAAAGAAGAAATGATAGAAAATGAATGAAAGAAAGTGTCGATCAAGGCAAAAATGTACACTGAAGGTGCGAAATGTATACAAATTACAAATGTATCCATGCAATAAGGGAACAGAGTAAACAACTTATCTGCAATTTTAAAAAAGATGCCAGTTAACACTAGTTGATGCGTTCCAATATACTAATATTAATACGAATACTAATACTAATAATAATAATACTATACTAATACTACTACTACTACTACTACTAATAATAATAATAATACTTGAAATAATGTGAATAATAATTAGTGATAATGATAATAATGATTATGAATAAAAGAAAAGAAAAATAATTTTATCCATTGTAATAATGCATTTACCTAGCGGTGCGACAAGAAAAGAAAGACAGTTTCTATTCAACAGGAAAGTAACTTGGTAGTCGTCAGTCGCTTTTCTTTTCACGATAGCAAAACATAACATTTATTTCCTATAGAAAAATAATGTATCGGTCAGGTTTCGAATTCTGTGTAATTGTTGGGCAACATGTACACTAAGACAGATCCAGTGTAATTGTAAAACAACTAATGATGTAACATGTACACTAAGACAGATACAGTGTAATTGTAAACCAACTAATGATGTAACATGTACACTAAGACAGATACAGTGTAATTGTAAAACAACTAATGATGTAACATGTACACTAAGACAGATCCAAGTAATTGTAAACCAACTAATGATGTAACATGTATAGACAGATCCAGTGTAATTGTAAACCAACTAATGATGTAACATGTACACTAAGACAGATCCAGTGTAATTGTAAACCAACTAATGATGTAACATGTACACTAAGTCTAAGACAGATCCAATGTAATTGTAAACCAACTAATGATGTAACATGTACACTAAGACAGATCCAGTGTAATTGTAAAACAACTAATGATGTAACATGTACACTAAGACAGATCCAGTGTAATTGTAAACCAACTAATGATGTAACATGTACACTAAGACAGATCCAGTGTAATTGTAAAATGACTAATGATGTAACATGTACACTAAGACAGATCCAGTGTAATTGTAAACCAACTAATGATGTAATATGTACACTAAGACAGATCTAGTGTAATTGTAAACCAACTAATGATGTAACATGTACACTAAGACAGATACAGTGTAATTGTAAACCAACTAATGATGTAACATGTACACTAAGACAGATCCAATGTAATTGTAAAATGACTAATGATGTAACATGTACAACTAAGAGATCCAGTGTAATTGTAAACCAACTAATGATGTAACATGTACACTAAGACAGATCCAGTGTAATTGTAAAATAACTAATGATGTAACATGTACACTAAGACAGATCCATGTAACATGTATTATAAGTGTAATTGTAAAATAACTAATGATGTAACATGTACACTAAGACAGATCCAGTGTAATTGTAAACCAACTAATGATGTAACATGTACACTAAGACAGATCCAGTGTAATTGTAAACCAACTAATGATGTAACATGTACACTAAGACAGATCCAGTGTAATTGTAAACCAACTAATGATGTAACATGTACACTAAGACAGATACAGTGTAATTGTAAACCAACTAATGATGTAACATGTACACTAAGACAGATCCAGTGTAATTGTAAACCAACTAATGATGTAACATGTACACTAAGACAGATCCAGTGTAATTGTAAACCAACTAATGATGTAACATGTACACTAAGACAGATCCAATGTAATTGTAAACCAACTAATGATGTAACATGCACACTAAGACAGATCCAATGTAATTGTAAACCAACTAATGATGTAACATGTACACTAAGACAGATCCAGTGTAATTGTAAACCAACTAATGATGTAACATGTACACTAAGACAGATCCAGTGTAATTGTAAAACAACTAATGATGTAACATGTACACTAAGACAGATCCAGTGTAATTGTAAACCAACTAATGATGTAACATGTACACTAAGACAGATACAGTGTAATTGTAAAATGACTAATGATGTAACATGTACACTAAGACAGATACAGTGTAATTGTAAACCAAAATAATGTAACATGTACACTAAGACATACTAATGATGTAACATGTACACTAAGACAGATCCAGTGTAATTGTCAACCAACTAATGATGTAACATGTACACTAAGACAGATCCAGAATTGTAAATTGTAAAATGACTAAATGATGTAACATGTACACTAAGACAGATCCAGTGTAATTGTAAACCAAACTAATGATGTAACATGTACACTAAGACAGATACAGTGTAATTGTAAAATGACTAATGATGTAACATGTACACTAAGACAGATCCAGTGTAATTGTAAACCAACTAATGATGTAACATGTACACTAAGACAGATCCAGTGTAATTGTAAACCAACTAATGATGTAACATGTACACTAAGACAGATCCAGTGTAATTGTAAACCAACTAATGATGTAACATGTACACTAAGACAGATCCAGTGTAATTGTAAACCAACTAATGATGTAACATGTACACTGAGACAGATCCAGTGTAATTGTAAAACAACTAATGATGTAACATGTACACTAAGACTAATGATCCATGTACACTGGAGACAGATAGTTGTAAAATGACTAATGATGTAACATGTACACTAAGACAGATCCAGTGTAATTGTCAAATGACTAATGATGTAACATGTACACTAAGACAGATCCAGTGTAATTGTAAAATAACTAATGATGTAACATGTACACTAAGACAGATCCAATGTAATTGTAAAATGACTAATGATGTAACATGTACACTAATGTACAGATCCAATGTAACATGTACACTAAACAACTAATGATGTAACATGTACACTAAGACAGATCCAGTGTAATTGTAAACCAACTAATGATGTAACATGTACATCCTAAGAAAGATCCAGTGTAATTGAAAACAACTAATGATGTAACATGTACACTAAGACAGATCAGTGTAATTGTAAAACAGAACTAATGATGCAACATGTACACTAAGACAGATCCAGTGTAATTGTAAATGATGTAACATGTACAAACTAAATGATGTAACATGTACACTAAGACAGATACAGTGTAATTGTAAACACTAAGACAGATACAGTGTAATTGTAAATGATGTAACATGTACACTAAGACAGATCCAGTGTAATTGTAAAATCAACTAATGATGTAACATGTACACTAAGACAGATCCAATGTAATTGTAAAATGACTAATGATGTAACATGTACACTAAGACAGATCCAGTGTAAATGTAAAATAACTAATGATGTAACATGTACACTAAGACAGATCCAGTGTAATTGTAAACCAACTAATGATGTAACATGTACACTAAGACAGATTCAGTATAATTGTAAAATAACTAATGATGTAACATGCACACTAAGACAGATCCACTGTAATTGTAAACCAACTAATGATGTAACATGTACACTAATACAGATCCAATGTAATTGTAAAATGACTAATGATGTAACATGTACTAAGACTAATTGTAAACCAACTAATGATGATCCAGAGTAATACAGATCCAGTGTAAAAAAACTAATGATGTAACATGTACACTAAGACAGATCCGGTGTAATTGTAAAACAACTAATGATGTAACATGTACACTAAGACAGATCCAGTGTAATTGTAAACCAAACTAATGATGTAACATGTACACTAAGACAGATCCAATGTAATTCTAAAATGACTAATGATGTAACATGTACACTAAGACAGATCCAATGTAATTGTAAAATGACTAATGATGTAACATGTACACTAATACAGATCCAATGTAATTGTAAAATGACTAATGATGTAACTGTACACTAAGACAGATCCAATGTAATTGTAAAATGACTAATGAAGTAACATGTACACTAAGACAGATCCAGTGTAATTGTAAACCAACTAATGATGTAACATGTACACTAAGACAGATCCAGTGTAATTGTAAACCAACTAATGATGTAGCATGTACACTAATACAGATCTGTGTAATTGTAAACCAACTAATGATGTAACATGTACACTAAGACAGATCCAGTGTAATTGTAAACCAACTAATGATGTAACATGTACACTAAGACAGATCAGTGTAATTGTAAAATGACTAATGATGTAACATGTACACTAAGACAGATCCAAGTGTAATTGTAAAATGACTAATGATGTAACATGTACACTAAGACAGATCCAATGTAATTGTAAAATGACTCATGATGTAAGCATGTACACTAAGACAGATCCAATGTAATTGTAAAATGACTCATGATGTAGCATGTACACTAAGACAGATCCAGTGTAATTGTAAAATGACTCATGATGAAAACATGTACACTAAGACAGATCCAGTGTAATTGTAAAATGACTCATGATGTAACATGTACACTAAGACAGATCCAGTGTAATTGTAAAATGACTAATGATGTAACATGTACACTAAGACAGATACAGTGTAATTGTAAAATGACTAATGATGTAACATGTACACTAAGACAGATCCAGTGTAATTGTAAAATGACTCATGATGTAACATGTACACTAAGACAGATCCAGTATAATTGTAAAATGACTCATGATGTAACATGTACACTAAGACAGATCCAGTATAATTGTAAAATGACTCATGATGTAACATGTACACTAAGACAGATCCAGTGTAATTGTAAAATGACTCATGATGTAACATGTACACTAAGACAGATCCAGTGTAATTGTAAAATGACTCATGATGTAACATATACACTAAGACAGATACAGTGTAATTGTAAAATGACTCATGATGTAACATGTACACTAAGACAGATACAGTGTAATTGTAAAATGACTCATGATGTAACATGTACACTAAGACAGATCCAGTGTAATTGTAAACCAACTAATGATGTAACATGTACACTAAGACAGATCCAGTGTAATTGTAAAATGACTAATCATGAAACATGTACACTAAGACAGATCCAATGTGTAAACCAACTAATGATGTAACATGTACACTAAGACAGATCCAATGTAATTGTAAATGACTAATCATGGAACATGTACACTAAGACAGATCCAATGTAATTGTAAACCAACTAATGATGTAACATGTACACTAAGACAGATCCAGTGTAATTGTAAAACAACTAATGATGTAACATGTACACTAAGACAGATCCAGTGTAATTGTAAAACCAACTAATGATGTAACATGTACACTAATACAGATCCAATGTAATTGTAAACCAACTAATGATGTAACATGTACACTAAGACAGATCCAGTGTAATTGTAAACCAACTAATGATGCAACATGTACACTAAGACAGATCCAGTGTAATTGTAAACCAACTAATGATGCAACATGTACACTAAGTAAAACAACTAAAGACATGATAAGACCAGTGTAATTGTAAAACAACTAATGATGTAACATGTACACTACAGTCTAAGACAGATCCAGTGTAATTGTAAACCAACTAATGATGCAACATGTACACTAACTAAGACAGATCCAGTGTAATTGTAAAACAACTAATAATGTAACATGTACACTAAGACAGATCCAGTGTAATTGTAAAACAACTAATGATGTAACATGTACACTAAGACAGATCCAATGTAATTGTAAACCAACTAATGATAACATGTACACTAAGACAGATCCAGTGTAATTGTAAAACAACTAATGATGTAACATGTACACTAAGACAGATCCAGTGTAATTGTAAAACAACTAATGATGTAACATGTACACTAACTAAGACAGATCCAGTGTAATTGTAAAACAACTAATGATGTAACATGTACACTAAGTCTAAGACAGATCCAGTGTAATTGTAAAACAACTAATGATGTAACATGTACACTAACTAAGACAGATCCAGTGTAATTGTAAAACAACTAATGATGTAACATGTACACTAAGTCTAAGACAGATCCAGTGTAATTGTAAAACAACTAATGATGTAACATGTACACTAAGACAGATCCAGTGTAATTGTAAACCAACTAATGATGTAACATGTACACTAAGACAGATCCAGTGTAATTGTAAAACAACTAATGATGCAACATGTACTCTAAGACAGATCCAATGTAATTGTAAAACAACTAATGATGTAACATGTACACTAAGACAGATCCAATGTAATTGTAAACCAACTAATGATGTAACATGTACACTAAGTCTAAGACAGATCCAGTGTAATTGTAAAACAACTAATGATGTAACATGTACACTAAGTCTAAGACAGATCCAGTGTAATTGTAAACCAACTAATGATGTAACATGTACACTAAGACAGATCCAATGTAATTGTAAACCAACTAATGATGATGTAACATGTAACTAAGACAGATCCAGTGTAATTGTAAACCAACTAATGATGTAACATGTACACTAAGACACATCCAATGTAATTGTAAACCAACTAATGATGTAACATGTACACTAAGACACATCCAGTGTAATTGTAAAACAACTAATGATGCAACATCTACTTTCTTTCTTTCTTTTCTTTATCAGTTCCCATTCTACCTTTCGGTGTATGGGTTCAGATACCTGACTTGATCTTTCTCCAGGATGCCCTGTCCTGGTATTTTCTGTTTCCTTCCAAAAAAGTTAAATTTCTATGTTTCAATGCCTCTTTTATATCTTCTTCCCACTTTCTCCGACGTATGCCTTTTGGTCTTTTACCTTGGGCTTTAGCACTGTATACTGATTTAGCTATTATATTGTCATTCATTCTATTTACATGCCCAAACCATCTCAATTGATTTGTTTCTATCTTATTGTCTATGCCATCTGCTTTGGTTTGATCTCTTATTGTTGTGTTTTCCTACTACTCTTCTTAGATATTTCATTTCAGCTGCCTGTACTCTACTGTATTCTCTACTGTCTAAGGTCCAGGTTTCACTGCCATAGAGGAGAGTAGGACAATGAACTGTATTGTATACTGCCATTTTGATTTTTGTTGACAATTCTTGCTTACCTACAAATGCCTTTCCTAGATGGTTATATATTGCACTTGCCTTTTGGATTCTCTGGTTGATTTCTTCCTTAGTTTTCCTCTGAGTTAATCATTACTCCTAGGTAATTGTAGCTTTGAACTTGTTCTAAATACTCCCTGCTCAATTGAAGATTTTGTGTTTTAGCTTCCCTAGTTACAAGCATTGTTTTGGTTTTCTTTGCATTTACTCTCATTCCTCTTTTATTTAGTTCATTGTTCATAATGTTGATGTTCGACTAAAGGTCACTTTCTGATTTTCCAAACAGAACTAAATCATCGGCAAATGAAATAATTGATACATTTACTGGTTTGAACTTCTACATACCTACATTCATTTTCTTCATTTTTGATTATGTCTTTGCGACTGAATCCATAAATGTGATAAACAAAAGAGGACTTACTCCTATATCTACATCAAATTCTGCATGTATATTTCCAGCTACTCTCACTGCACATGTTGGTTTATTGTAAAAACTTTTAATGGCTTCTATTAAATTTTGCTCTACATTGTGTTCTTTTAAGAAATGCCATAGGTCGTCCCTCCCTCACAGTGTCAAATGCCTTTTCTAAGTCAATAAAACACATGTGTAAGTCAAAATTTCTCTCAACAAATTTTTCTATTATTTGTCTAATTGTAAATATGTGGTCTTGCACACTTCTTCCTGGTCTAAATCCACTCTGATGCTCTTCAATCTGATCCTCTACTCTTTTCCTTAGTCTCATTTCCAGTATCCTGGCATATACTTTTCATGGAACGCTAAGTAGTGATATCTCTCTATAGTTTGAGCATTCCATAGTTGATCCTTTCTTATGTATTGGTACTACCGTTCCCTTTTTCCAGTCGTCTGGCACCTGTTGGGACTTCCATGCTTGTTGGCATATTGCATGTAGTAGTTTGTCTGCCTCTCTCCCTTGGTTGTTAATCATTTCTGGATAAACTTGGTCTGTTCCTGGGGCTTTTCCTAACTTCACCTTTCTTACAGCTGTTTCGATTTCTTCCATTGATATATCTACATCTTCAGCTGTTTCCTCTGGATTACTTGATACTCTTACTAATTGATCTTTACTCCTTGTTTCATACGTTCTGGAGGAGGGATTATGTAATTGGTGAAAATGCTTTCTCCATGTTTCCATGATGTCGCTGTCTTCCTTCATTATTTCTCCTTTGACATTCTTAATTGTGTCGTATTGAGCATGCTTTGGTCTTTCTCATGCTATTCATTGCCCCCCCCCCCCCCCCCAACCAGAATAGCTTTTGATTTCCTTGATAGCTTTCTTGAAGTCTTTGTCCAAACTCTCCCCATTGTTCCTGTTTTGCTTTCCTCACTTCCTCTTTGGCGATAGTTCTTTTATTCACTTAATCTATCCTATCCTCTGGTCTCTTTGTTTGCAAGTATCTCTTCCAGGCATCCGTCTTTTCTTTGATCTTGGTCTTGACATTCTCATTCCACCATGGTGTTCTTTTTCTTTCTCCTTTAATTTGTTTCCTACCACAGACCTCTTCAGTACAACTGATGAGTGTTTCTTTATACATCTGCTTCTTTTCTTCTATTGTGCTATCATTCAGATCCATCTGTCTTTCACTGATATATCTTTTTATCCTAGATTGATATACCTGTTTTACTACTGGTTTATTTAGTTCCTCTGTTTTGAGTTTAGTAGCTTTCTTCTCTTTCCTTTTCTGTTTGTTTTCCACAGTCAGTAATCTCATTTTGGCAAGCACTAAATGATGATCACTAAATATTTCTGCTCCTCTGTTTACTCTTGCATCCAATGTACTGTAAAAGGGAGCTGCTAACTATTATGTAGACTATCATTGACTTTTCACACCTGTCTTCATTTACTCTTGTATATTTCTGGACATCTTTATGAGGAAAAAGAGGTGTTAGCTATTTTCATGTTATTCGTTAGGCAAAAATTTAAGATTCTCTGCAGCTATTTGTAAATCATTTTCGAAGATATCTTTTTCTTCTTTAGTTGCGTCTTCATTTGGTCCATAAGCTATTAATAATTTAATTTCTCGTCCTTTTGATTTAATATTTACCTTTAATAGCAGTGGGCTTATAAATTTCCAACTTTCTAGTAGCTTTTCATGCCTTTTGTGCACTAGGAGGCCTACTCCTGCTCTGGCTCTATCTTTGACATCTACTCTGAGAAGATTAAAATATGATTCGGTCTTACATTTTCTATTCCTTGTCCTTTTTTCTTTGTTTCTGTAATGGCCAAAATATCTAATTTGAAATTTTCCATTTCTTCAACTAATTCCTAACTCTTTTCCATTTATTGCCTTAACGTTCCATGTTCCAAAAATCACAGTCCGTGTTCGTTCCAAGTTCGTCTTCCAAAGATCAAACCGGTTATATTTCTTTTACTTCTTTGAATCAGATTGTTTTGGATAATCAGGGGATTAGCCCACTGTACTCTAGGTAGATGGTGGGGCTGCCACATTGAGGCCCCATACCGGGCAATTTGTTATTTTCTGTCCAGGTTAACTCCCTTAGCCGTTAGTCATTCAAGACCAGCCTGCAAGGCGGCAGGTTGTTATTTTCTGTCAGGGTTGACTCCCTTAGCCTTTGGTCATTCAAGACTGGCCTGCAAGGCAGCAGGTTGTTTTATGTCAGGGTTAACTCCCTTAGCCTTTGGTCAGCAAGACCCGCCTGCAAGGCAGCCGGAGACTCGTGGAGGGCGGGATCATCTACTCCCGTACAGTTGCTCACCTGTCTACTACCGGAGCAACATCTACATGTTTAATATATTTTTTGTCGTTGAATATTCACATCTTAACGTGTTGTGATGATTTTACGTGAGTTCTGTATGTGCAACACACGTGCGTATGTATGTGTGTGTGTGTGTGTGTGTGTGTGTGTGCTTGTTTTTCCTCCCCAATACTTTTTGATAACTGTTCAATACACGCTTCTTTTGTGAAGGAGGGAAACAGAGGTGGGGAAAAGAAAGAAAATAGAATGAAGGCTGTGTGAATCAATAACTCTTTCATTTGCCACCCCCTGCCCCGGCCCCGGCCTTTTGCTTCTCTCTCTCTCTCTCTCTCTCTCTCTCTCTCTCTCTCTCTCTCTCTCTCTCTCTCTCTCTCTCTCTCTCTCTCTCTCTCTCTCTCTCTCTCTCTCTCTTTTCAAGATGAGATGAGACATAGCAATCTCAACATACATACTTACCAAAGGACAGATTGTTTTCTGGATCAATGAGTATACTAGAGTATGGTTCTTAATTATTTATGAACATAAGAATGAAATAGGTATTTATATTAAATCAAATTTTGATTGTCTCATAATCGTTTCCAAGTGAAACGATCATGTTTTCTGTTTATACCCTAAACACTGGTAGTGTGAGTGACAGCACTTTGAACGATTTACGGTCGTTCGTACGTTCGTATTGTTTTACTACATGCACTGGCTACTTCTGTTGTTTTTTTAAATGTCTACTGGCTAATGCTACACTAGTGCTACTCTTACTCTTACTTACGTACTGATTTCGTGATTTCTCCGTGAGAAGGGGAAACGGAGGAGAAGAACGAGCTTGGAGTTGAAGGGTGGAGGACGACTAGTATCATCCGACGCACAGCCGGCCCCGCGGAACGAACAGGTAGTGTCTTCTCACCCTCGGATGAAGCCAAGCAAGCAGTGTAAGGAAAGAGGCCATTGAGGCGGTCCACGCATCGATTGGGTTGATATTACATACAGGCAAGGAAGAGAAGAGAAGGGCCACCACCACTATCATCGCATTTCGTCTGCCAGATTAGGCCATGTCGTAAGTACTCTACTTTTTTGTTCACTTTTAATGTCACACGAGTGACTGTTGTTGTCTTATCGATTTGGTTAGAGTGATTGCCTTTGTGGTGTTGAGGAAATCATAAAGTAATCTTCGGTACTCCGAATTGGTACTTTTTTACACTACCCTCTATACAACAATAAATGTTCTTTGTGGTTATATTATACTGACACTTGACAGACTGACAGATAGACCGGTTGATCTTTCCCCCTCTAGTTGATGCTGTTGTGTACACACACACGTATGCTACAACAAACGCCAGTACTGAAATCGGTACTTTTCACTACCTTGTACCAATGTTGTCGTTTGCCAGACATTGTACTGAAACTTGACAGTAGAGCGATAGACAGACCGACTGACCTTTCCCCTCTTGGCGTAGATTCTAGTTGATGCTATGCTATATATATACCAATGTAATAACGACGCCAGCCACTGCCATCCCTTGATATCGGCGAATAGGTTACGGTTTCATCTCTTACTTCCTCCTTCCCCTCCCCTCCCTCCCCCACTTCCTCCTTCCCCCTCCCTCCTCCCCCCGTCACTAAACATTTCACTACATTTCTAGTTTCAAACTCCTCCATTCTCTCACACTTTACCCCCCCGTCTCCTGTTAGTTTTTTGTTTCTTTCATTGTCATTAGAGGTTACTTTTTTAGATTCTTCGAATATCTTTTTAATGATGTTATTTTTTTGACTTAATTACTTCATTTGATCTAGATGTATATTCTCTACATCTACTTCATTTTCACGTTATTGTTGTTTATGTCATTTTCATGACCTTCCCCATTTCTCAAAGCAAGACAAACCAAACCAAACAGAAAACAACAAAGACAACTTTAACAACAACAAAACAAACAAATGAAGATTAGGACGCTCCCCCCCCTCTCTTCTCAAACAATAATGATGATAATTTTTTTAAAAAAACCCAACTTCCTCGAAGTTTTTATTTCAATACCCGAAGTGGTGTCACGAACAGTTAATTCCGTTTCATTCTTGGGCTAATGGTGTGCTGTGCGGATAGCAAAAAAATGTAGTGGTCGAGTCTCTATAAATCATATAAAGTAAATTATAGTACATATTGTATAGGCATAGATCGAGATCTATACATACAGATGTACATGAAAAGCATCGTATATATGTGCGTGTGTATAGTGTGTGTGTGTGTGTGTGTGTATGTATGTGTAGTGTGTATGCTTCACTACTTTCGACTGATCTCTATTGTTTTTTCTCTGGTATTCCAACATAATAAGTTGTGAGAAGCGTTTATATAGTCTTTTTCCTTTTTCACGGTTTTTTTAATTAGTTCATGGTTTAATTGTACACGTATCTGTAGTTGCTCATCACACTTCCTGCACAGTAGTAACACAGCATTAGTACACGAAGACATCCAGATTCTTTGCCAGTTTGGTCAGTCTGTACACATTGGGTTTATTTGTCATGTATTATTCTGTCTTTTAGCTAGACGTTGTCAACTTAAAATTTTAAAACCTACCAGAAATTCTATTCTACTTCTTTGTTGTTGGTTCAATTCATCGTTGGTTGGTTCAGATTACTACTGTCATAGTTCACATTCCTACTATTAGCATTAGCACAGTGACAATCACAACGCTTTCTTCGACTGTTCAGTAGCCCGTCTGTTTACTCTCACGCTCCTAAAGCAAGGAAGAAGTCTTTTAGCGTTGTCCATAAAGGCTTGTGTACATACATGTGTATGTAGTACATGTCGTGGTGTAGGAATCTATCTGGGGCGAATCTTACCTCACCATGAAAGCAGCATGCATATTCACATACACATATAAATATGTATAAAATATATATTTGTTCTGTAGTCTTTGTTTTATAACTGCCCTTAATAGTGCCGCTATACATTCGGCTGTATTTGTTTTCTCCGTTTGCCTTAAAAAAAAAAGCCTAGCTTAGTTCCACGTTTTAGCCTGTCCAACTGTCTGTTGATGTAGAGCTAGCTAGAGCTACCTACTTTTATCTAAGACTTTTCACCACTTCTGGGTTCCTCCAACCCAAAAAAAACGTGACATCAATCTCATCGTGTGTAACGGCTATTTATTTGCCTACCAGTACCAGTGAGTTAGGTCTGAGAGTTGAGAGTGACAAAACCAAACTCCCAACCCCCAACCCAACTCGGGTGTCCATTGCGTTTTCAACACTTTCAGGCCAGGCTCCGTGGATAAAGTTGGTGAAGTGGGGGCTATTTTGCTAGATGAACGATGCGATGCGTTGGATCTGAGTAGTTACAACAGTCCAAAGTGGACGCACCATGCGCCTAAAAACCACTATTAGTATTAGTATTAGTATCACCACATGATGTATTATTACAATGCAGTAAGACGCAACGGAGATAACGAACGAATTCCACATCCTTTCGTAAATCGAATTCACCCCGCCCTCACCTCCCTCTCCCGGAAGACAATGAGAGAGAGAGAGAGAGAGAGAGAGAGAGAGAGAGAGAGAGAGGGGGGGAGAGGAGATTTTAAACTGTTCAGCCAAAGGTGATTATCGATGTTATTGTTATATCGCAATTTACAACACAGTTGAGCTACTGTCAAAGAAAGAACACATGACATGTGTGTAAATTGAGCAAGAAGAAGGGAAATAATTGCCCGTCTTTCTTCTCTCCACAAGTACGCTCTGTCCCCACCCTCACCTAAATCGTAGAGATCGACGGACCCCCCCCCCACCTCAAACAAACATTATAAACCAAACACGGCATCCTCATCCCTGCACATACACACACACACACACACACACACGCATACACATACACGCGCACACTATAAGAAAAAGACCCCACTTTCAGTTCACTTGCTGAGACAGCGACAGTGACTTGCACAGTCACACCATCAAATCATTATCTACTGCTGGTGTGGTCGTCTCTCTGGCGTGTAGTAGTAGTTGGTCAAGGGTCTGTGGCAAGAGCTTACTTTACTACGTATAGTATACATTGCAATTAGTAGTGTAGATCAAGGCGTAGATTGGAATGAAAGTATTCAAGTAAAGGCCCTACTGAGTGGTAGATTCTCCTCATTACCTCTTCCTATTATCCTCTAGGGTTGGTTTTTTCTCCTTTCTTCTTTTCTGAATGGGATTCACAGTGCAGAGCTAAAATCCAGATTGTGATTTAGATACGTGGGGAAGGATGGACCTACAACCGATGGGTCCTCTTTATTTCCTAGTAGTACCCTGTTTGAAAGTGTTTTCATATTTCATATTTCTATACAATACTCATACTTCTTCTTCACACCGCACACACATGGTCATGGTTAGTGTGGGGTGGGGGTGGGGGTGCTGGTTTGTCCACCCTTCGCAATAGAAGTAAATATGAGGACTCTTTGTCTCTGTTGTGTAAGTTAAGCTTTTTGTTGCATCAACACATGGTCATGGTTAGTGTGGGGGTGCTGGTCGGTCCACCCTTCGCAATAGAAGTAAATATGAGGACTCTTTGTCTCTGTAGTGTAAGTTAAGCTTTTTGTTGAATCAACACATGGTCATGGTTAGTGTGGGGTGCTGGTCGGTCCACCCTTCGCAATAGAAGTAAATATGAGGACTCTTTGTCTCTGTTGTGTAAGTTAAGCTTTTTGTTGAATCAACACATGGTCATGGTTAGTGTGGGGGTGCTGGTCGGTCCACCCTTCGCAATAGAAGTAAATATGAGGACTCTTTGTCTCTGTTGTGTAAGTTAAGCTTTTTGTTGAATCTATAAACTGTAAGGGCGGTTGGATTGTCGTTTCATTGGTTTTATACATATATGGTTCGATGTTATTAGATATTTGATGATAAAGAACTAGATTAGATATATTTCCAGCCCATGCGATGGTCGCGGTGCTTGACCTTTTAGTTACTTTTAGTCATAGTGCTCATCAACTCGCACGTCACCGCGCCGGAAGTGGGGTTTTTTTATGGCGTCAGACACAATCACCTCCAGTCTCGCTTTTCGGGGGGGGGGGGGGGGGTGGTGATTTCCGTGCATTGTCTATTATTATTGTTGTGTGTATACAGTTTGTTCCTACCATTTGGTAATCATTGAGAACAATGTTGATTGTTTTTTTTAAAGTTTGCAAACTTCCGTCTTTCACATCTAATCTTGCTGCTCGCTCTCAATTCATGCTGAGATCACCTCATATGGTGGATAAGGGGTCAGTTATTTTAATGAAACAAACTTATCAGCATGGGTTTCATGCATGCTGTTGTCATTTTTATTGAAAGAAGGATGAACTGAACTCTCTCTCTCTCTCTCTCTCTCTCTCTCTCTCTCTCTCTCTCTCTCTGTCTCTCTCTCTCTCTCTCTCTCTCTCTCTCTCTCTCTCTCTCTCTCTCTCTCTCTCTCTCTCTCTCTCTCTCTCTCTCTCTCTCTCTCTCTCTATATATATATATATATATATATATATATATTCCCTTTCGTTCTCTTCTTCTTGTTGTTCGTTCTTTGGCCCTGTGGTGTCCACGTCACGGCTATGGGTGGATGTCTCGTATTCTTCATTCTGACCACTTTGCCTATCCACATCCGTCTTCTAATGAAACACGTCAGACACAATGTTATTATTTATTCTGGTTCTTGCTACAATCTCACTATTGGTAATTCTATCGTCCCGTGTATTTACAACAATATAATTCCGATCCGATGATGTGTTGACTATGACTGTTGTTGCTGAATTTCGTCTCCATTCCCTCTCTGATTCCATCACCAATTCATATAGATAAAAGCTATCTCTATTATATGACATAATATGATGGACGTAGAATTGGAGCATGTAACGCTAAATCACATTTTTATGCGTCGATCAAAAACCTTGAAAATTTGCATAGTCGCTCAAAATTAGGTGTATAGTTGCATAGACCTTGATCTTTTTAAAAAAATTTTTTTAATTTATTTGAATAGGCGAATACGTTTCATTTATAAGCCGTGTCTATGACTGTGAGCAAAACAGGTAAAACGAGAAAGAAAGCTATGTTGACTTTCATTATTTTTTTTACGCGCTGGAGACTAAACTGGTGATAAAGACGCACTCGATTCAACAACGAAACTCAAAACGGAAGTGTTTAAAATAGATTTTTAGCTCTAGATCTAGATATAGACGGTCATCATGCCCAAAAGAGAGAAAAAATTATTATATTGACAAAAGGACAATTATACAAAACAGACAGGTAGACGAGTTTAAGCCTTTCGTAAGCGTCAGCGGAATCAGGATGTAGGCTAAGATCTAGATCTAGAACCCTACCCCTACCCCTACCCCACCCGAGGTGGGCTTGTTCGCTATAGTATAATTATTATAATGCTTAGACTTAGTCATATTGGTGTCAGTGTCAGTTTCAATGGTACGACCTGCCCCTTGGCACTCAGACAGGTCATCTGTATTTCAGTTTACTACCCGATTAAAGATGTCAAAGGAAAAGCTTTGGTTGCCCACCTTCCGTCCCCTGGCTGTTCCCGTGTCTACCGGTGTGTGTGTGTGTTGTCTGTCTGTGTGTGTCAGTGCACATCTGCTTGACCTGGAATTGATTTATGGTCTACTTTGGCGTGTTTGCCCATCAGTCTGTTTGTCTGTGTCGATCGATGAGCTGTTTTTGTCTTCTTCATCTTGCTTTGTTTTGTTTTTGTTAT
Source organism: Doris montereyensis (assembly GCA_037039925.1). Classification (NCBI taxonomy): domain Eukaryota; kingdom Metazoa; phylum Mollusca; class Gastropoda; order Nudibranchia; family Dorididae; genus Doris; species Doris montereyensis. Next base: position 138,863 of record JAXRKP010000535.1, read on the forward strand.
AATGGTTTTACACGTGATGTACGCATATTCAATATATGTGACCGATATTATGTTAAGATAACAAGATGGCTTTATTGTCCATATGATGAAATCAACATAAATAGGTATTCGATATATACATGACCGATATATTAGAAAACATCGGGCATAAGCTGACTTTATTGTCTCTATGGTAAAGTTACATTATCCTCTGATGCACACACAAGGGCACACACACACACACACATATAAACGCACGCTCGCATTCTATTCTGTTCTATACGTGTGTTTGTGTGTTGTCATATATATATTTCTATTTCTATGTATATTGAAGTCAAATAGTAAGAGGGTTTGCCGTGACTTTTCAAGGCTTTTGACAGCTATTGTTGAGGGGACTTTGAATAAAATGGCTTGGTGGGGGGGGGGGGGGGGGTGATGCACAGTCGGTGAGCCTGCACTTGAGCAAGGATACGGACTACGAATTGTTTACCTTTGATATTGTTATCTTTATGCGTTGTTATCGCATTGTAATTCTTAGCCGGTGCGTTGTCGACTTGTATCCCTTTCTTTTTTTATTTCTTTTTACCTTATTAGATACTTCTATTTGATGCATTGTCACACACACACACACATATATATATATATATATATATATATATATATATATATATATATATATATATATATATATTTATAATATAATCCTTCTCTTAAATGTCAATTCAAGGTGAAAATGAAAACGATAAGTGATTGGGACGAGGTTTGTTGATAATGCGACATGTCGAGGTTAGGCCACGTGGAGCTGGGTCCTGTCTTGAGTAGTTGGTGATAACAGCCTATCGATCTCCCTTCTTTTATATTGTCTTAAATTATATTTCATCTTGTAGACTGTGTTGTATCGAGGTTACCTTGTGATCTAAAGGCGTGTAGCCAGCGCGTCTTTTTTTTTTAATTATCGACCTCTAACTATGAGTGTAAGCCTCTCTATGTAAAGTCAATAAATAAGACAGATGGCTGTAATGGAATACAATTGTATTGTGCTCGTTTGTGACGTCACTTCTTCTTGGCGTCTCATCCCACCCCACCTCTCCCCCCCCACACACACACACGCACACACAAACGTCCATATTTATTGTTGACCGTATTTGTTTCGATTGGGTCTATTTGTGTCTATCTTTCTGCCTGAAAGGACTTCGGTATTTGTTCCTTTGTGCGAAGTGACATATTTTAAAGACGATATAATATGTAACTACATTATAAATACATTATCATTATTATTATTATTATTATTATTATACTACACGGCTGGCTGGTGCCCGCTAGACATTGTAGTGTGTGTACGTAGTTTTATTTTTTATTTTTTTGTACTGATACATGGATACGTACGTCAACCTTGAATTTCTCACCCACGAGAGGCCTGTTTGGAATTTATACCCCTACACAAAACCTCTTGTACCTCAGAGTGATCGACCAGGCCATTGCTCTGAATATTATTGAAATGTAGAATGGGGGAAAATGTCAAGAGGGGAAGGAAGGTGGCGTGGCGTGGGCATCCATGCCTTCTTCAGAATAACATTATCCCCCCAGATGTAGCAGTGGCACCAACCGTTACAGGATCGTCAGTGTTGACGTGAAAGGCCATATATATATATATATATATATATATATATATATATATATATATATATATATATATATATATATATCATCATGTACTATACGTCTAAACTGTATTATATTATAATTATATCATTGATACCACAAAGAGTAATCAAATAAATACGCTAATGGTATAAAAATAATATAAAAATCTCAAAACGAATCCCACATTGTATTGTCATCTCCTTAATGCGTTCTTCATTTTCTCGGAGTGGTTGACGGGCTTTGCAAGTAGATATCCTACTTCTTTCAACTTTCCGTCTGTCATCTAGTTTTCATCTTGCTCTTTACTCTTAATTGACCGGAGATCGCCACGTATGGTGGACTCGGTAAATTTCAATGACGCAAACGAAACAATTCTCTTCAAAGTGTATTATAGTTAGGTGGTAACAGTGAGGGCGAAATAACGTGAGTTCTTTCTTCCTAGTGATGTCATGGCTTCTTCGTATTGCATAACATGGTGTGTGTGTGTGTGTGTTCATGTGTGTGTAGGTGGCATAAAAGTGGGGTTCATCAGTGGGAGCGAACAACATGAGCTCCTCTCCTTTTGCAGGAAGTAGATCCTAGGTAGGTGGAAAAGGGGTAGGTATGGAGTACATGGGGAGGGGGTGGGGTGTGCAAGGCATGAACGCGAGTTGCTTGAGTTGAATGTGTGTAGGCGGAGGGGTGAACCTTGATCACGTCTGGACCCCTTGATTCACCGCGCTCCTCTCCTTTTGTCACGCATTGTCACACCGTCCATTTATTTGTTTTTGCACGTGTGGTGCGCAATGTGGATCTGATTGTCCCCACGTCGTCTTCTCTGATTTTTACTTGTAGTACATGATTGTATGCTTGTAGTACATGATTGTATGCTTGTAGTACATGATTGTATGCTTGTAGTACATGATTGTATGCTTGTAGTACATGATTGTATGCTTGTAGTACATGATTGTATGCTTGTAGTACATGGTTGTATGCTTGTAGTACATGGTTGTATGCTTGTAGTACATGGTTGTATGCTTGTAGTACATGATTGTATGCTTGTAGTACATGGTTGTATGCTTGGTAGTACATGATTGTATGCTTGTAGTACATGATTGTATGCTTGTAGTACATGATTGTATGCTTGTAGTACATGATTGTATGCTTGTAGTACATGGTTGTATGCTTGTAGTACATGATTGTATGCTTGTAGTACATGATTGTATGCTTGTAGTACATGGTTGTATGCTTGTAGTACATGATTGTATGCTATGCTTGTAGTACATGGTTGTATGCTTGTAGTACATGGTTGTATGCTTGTAGTACATGATTGTATGCTTGTAGTACATGGTTGTATGCTTGTAGTACATGGTTGTATGCTTGTAGTACATGGTTGTATACCTGTAGTACATGATTGTATGCTTGTTGTTTTAAAACAAACGTTAAAAAAACAACAAAAAGAAAACATTATACATGTATTTTAAAATAGTATTATATTATATATTAGAGTGTATCAAGGCTTACTTTCAGTGTCTCCACTTTACATTGTCTATACCCACTTTACATTGTCTATACCCACTTTACATCGTCCGTACCCACTTTACATAGTCTATCCCCGTGTGAGTGTGGGTGACATGAACTAACGTTGGGGACTCGGGAAGTCCAAGGCAAGGTGTCGGGCTCTCAACCCAAAGGTCGTGGGGTTCAACACCACCGACGGCTGAACACATTTTCTCGAGGTTTTTTCTCTCGAGTATATCTACCTCCCTGGTCCAGATAGGTAGATCGACACCTAGTCCCATCAGAGACGGACGATAAAAAAGAGGCCCCGTGTGCAGATCATAACACTGTGTACGTTAAAGATCCCTTGGCTGTTAACAGGGCAGATCAGGCAAAAGTTAAAAATGGGTGAATTATATTAAATATAATTATCACCGTGATAAGGTGACTGAAAACCTCTATCACAACACACAAGAAGAGTTAGTTGTTACACGGTATGGAAATGAAGACAGAGGGGCCATTGTGTACACATTTAGCATTCAATAATGGTTCTAGCAGTATGTCCTCATCAGCGGTCCCATGTAGACATTGCATCAACTGTCATGTGTTGACAGCCGTCTGTCAGGAGGAGGCAGAGACCTGGAGACATTTCCATCTCCTCTGTCAACTGTCATCATTTTCACGGACAATTTGAGGCTCCCCTCACTCTCACTCTCGGTGCAGTTGTGTTTTTTTAAATTATTTTTAATTCCCCACCTGTCTATCAAGATGAAAAATTCCCCCAAAACATTTCCCCTCCTACTAGCACAAATTTGGCGTTGCAGTCTTCCGCCAATGTGGTGGATGGTTGGTGGGTGGGTCTTACTGGTAGGTCATACTTCTTTCCTTTCACTCTTTCACATCGCTGTTTCCTCTTACGTCACACTGAGATCACCGAATGTGGTTGACGTGGTTGTATTTCATTTAATCAATCAATCAATCAATCAATCAATCAATCAATCGTGTGGCCAATGTGTGGTTTCCAAAGGCACCTCGTAGCGAGGGTTAGAGATGAGGTCAGAGAGGTAGTCGGTTTATCGATACCTAAAATGCAGTCATTGATGGTAATAATACACTAGTTTTGTTATCTATCTGTAACACTGTAATTTTAGAGTTGGTGGGTGCTCGGTATGTTAAAGCAAAACAAACCAAGACATCAACTCACTTTATTATAACTGACCATGTCTTTGAAATAAGTCTTTTTGGGGACAACTTTGATCAGACGGTTGATCTTTCGACACACACATATTTAACTGCTGGCGACGATGGTAGTAATATAATTGTAGTAGTGGTGGTGATGATATCAATCATAGTAATAATATTGATAAGCTTAATGTTAAGAAGAATGTTTTGAGTTTTTAAGATTGGATTTGATTTACTCCCGCCACCCACAATTAAGTTGCGAGATCGCAGTGGCCATGGTCAAAGATGCAAACTAGCAAAAGCTGCGTAGTAAATACCATGTTTGGGCTTGAATCAAAACACAGTCACGTACACTCACAATAGGTACGCGATGCTTACTGTCTATTTTCATAATATATTATTATTATTATACTTATACGCGTACACTTACCATCATGGTTGTGTAGCAACACCAAAGTCAATTTTTGGTAACTGTATCACTATCATACGTGTGTATAGGTAGTCCCACGTGTGTATGGTTATGGATGCATGCGTAAGTGTTCGAGAGAATTTTTGAGAGTGAAAGGAATACCAAAAACAGTGCGTAGTTGGGAAGGGGGGAGAGTTGGGAAGGGGGGAGAGAGAGAGAGAGAGAGAGAGAGAGAGAGAGGGAGAGAGAGAATGCGAGGGGGGAGAGAGGGAGGGAGAGAGAGAGAGAGAGAGAGAGAGAGAGAGAGAAGCACACACACAGACAGACGCATACAAATACCAAGAAGACGAAAACTATCGCACGGATTTGTTCTCTAACTTTAACATCTTTTTGAAAGTGCTCCTCCGTCGTTGATTGGCATGTTGATTGACATTTCCTTTGGGTGGTTCGTTCGTCCGTAAGAATGTTTAAAAAATCCAACAACAACAACAACAACAACAGTGACAATTGGTCTGTTATTTTCAGGGTGACACGTCCTGGCGTCTACAACTTACTCTCACAATGTGCTGATTGCCTTTTTCAACTATTTCATTTTCATGCTTTAGCCGTCGAACCTGGTCATCCCCCTCCCCCCCTCCCCCACCCCTCTCCTGCCTTAGCTCAGTCTCAAGCACACTTTAATGATGTTTTGTTGAGATAGACGTTTGACTATAATTATGTATTGCCTCCGTTTTTGCTCGTGCATGTTTTATACTGTGTAAGCCTGACAGCAAGCTCAAGTTACACGGAAGCCAAAGTAGGTGCCACTGTGGGACATCACTCGCTGACCGTCACAGACCACATTAATCGAGACGCGCCGTGCTCTGCTTATCAATTTTCTTGCCTGGCTGAGACATTTTTTACTCTGTTGGTTGTGGGTTGGTCTTCTTGGTCTTCATTCGTTTCGTGTTTTGTTTTTAAAAAAAAGAAAAAAAGGTCATTGAAACAGGGGCACCCAAAAAAAAAAGAGACAAGTTAACTTAGCGATTTGTGGTCTGAATTACACAGTGAATGTAGTGGTCTTGCTGTGTGCTCATCTGCTGATGGCCTGCCTAGATTGTAATACACGTATATATATATATATATATATATATATATATATATATATATATATATATATATATATATATATATATATATATATATATATATCTATCTGTCTGTCTGTCTGTCTGTCTGTCTGTCTGCCAGCATTCTGACTATGTTCACAACGCCCAAAGTTCTTTTGTTGGAATGTACAATGTATTTACATGGTCTGTTCTTGTCTTGCCGTTGTGCCGTCATTGCAGTGTTCTGTTTCATGTGTTTTGTAATGTGTTGTTGATGAGCAGGGTAAACCACTGACTGGTATACTTTCCAAGTCGGCAATTTGCAGGTGTATGTGTGTGTGGGTGTGTTTATACGTGTGTGTGTGTATATATATATAATCGTGTTTATATACATTATGTAGTTGAACGATTGTTTGTTTTCGATTATTGTGTAAACGTAGACCTTTACCGACTGTTGTTCTTGAGCGTTAATACGATCTTGTCTATTAGTTGTTTTTGTTTTAACTTGTTTTTAATCGATTTCCAGTGGTGCGGTGTTAAGTTGTCGAGGACGTTGAAAGATCTGGAAAATAATTATACACATGTACACATGTAAATAGCTTCTTTTGTTTTCAGTTGGGCATGATATCAGCGAATGCCAACTCATTGAACTGTTCTTGCATTGACAGTTTGTCTCTATATATAATGGGATTCTGAACAACGTGGTGTCGTGCTCAATGTATTTTTTTGCAAAATTCCTTTGTTATTGTTGCTGCTGTTGTTCTTTGTTATTGTTGTTATTGGTGGTGTTTGTGTTGCTATTGTAGTTTGCAGCCACTGCCAATCCTAGCAAAACGGTTGGTCATCAAGACAAGACTGGATATGAGCCGCTCATGTGAAAAATGTCGTGTCTGCTGAACCTAATTGGTGGCATATTTCCGAATTATATTAATAAAATGAATGATCAAAACATTTCTCTGACACATTATTAAAGGAGCAAAATTACATACTTTTTCTTGATACATGTATCATTAGTTTGACGTTTATGGGTACACGAAGTGTCCAAGAGTGGGCTGGATGGTTAACAGAGACAGCTGGTAGGTCCTACTTCTTTCCTTTAACTCTTTCACCCCTCTTTCATCTTGTTTCCTCTTGATTCACCCTGAGATCGCCCCCGACGGGGTAAATTTAGATCAATCAAAAGTGTCGGAGAAAAAAGAGTTTCTTCGCAATTCATTTCAATTTTTCGACTGCTTCTCATTGGTAATTGACATCGTAAAACAATCTGCTATTTAAAGCTAGTCTCCTCAGTCAGTCGTGACGAAAAGGACAGCACTGAATGGTTATTACACCACACGTCTAGCACTGAATGGTTATTACACCACGTCTGGCACTGAATGGTTATATACCACAGTCTGGCACTGAATGGTTAAGAACACGTCTGGCTGAATGGTTATTATACCACTGAATGGTTATATACCACACGTCTGGCACTGAATGGTTATTATACCACATGTCACGTCTGGCATGTCTGTCACTGAATGGTTATTATACCACATGTCTGTCATTGAATGGTTATTATACCACATGTCTGTCATTGAATGGTTATTACCACATGTCTGTCATTGAATGGTTATTATACCACATGTCTGTCATTGAATGGTTATTATACCACACGTCTGTCACTGAATGGTTATTATACCACACGTCTGACAAACGTCTGTCATTGAATGGTTATTATACCACACGTCTGGCACTTAATGGTTATTATACCACATGTCTGTCATTGAATGGTTATTATGCCACATATCTGGCACTGAATGGTTATTATACCACACGTCTAGCACTTAATGGTTATTATACCACACGTCTGGCACTTAATGGTTATTATACCACACGTCCTAGCACTTAATGGTTATTATACCACACGTCTGGCACTTAATGGTTGTATACCACATGTCTGGCACTGAATGGTTGTATGCCACATGTCTGGCACTGAATGGTTGTATACCACACACAAACCCGTCTAGCACTGAATGGTTATTATGAACAGTCTAGCACTGAATTATACCACACGTCTAGCACTGAATGGTTATTATACCACATGTCTAGCACTGAATGGTTATTATACCACACGTCTAGCACTGAATGGTTATTATACCACACGTCTAGCACTGAATGGTTATTATACCACACGTCTAGCACTGAATGGTTATTATACCACACGTAGAGAAGACGACAAGGACACGTCTAGCACTGAATGGTTATTATACCACACGTCTAGCACTGAATGGTTATTATACCACACGTCTAGCACTGAATGGTTATTATACCACACGTCTAGCACTGAATGGTTATTGGTACCACACGTCATGCACTGAATGGTAATTATATCACACGTCTGGCACACAGCGAAACTAGGATTCAAACCCGTCATGCCAGTCTTGGCTTCGGGGTCCAAGTCCCAAGTGGTAATGCTTTGGAATTTGGGATCATGAGGTCTCGGGTTTGAATCTTAACCAGAGCTAGTTCCGACGTTGTGTTCCTTGCGAAAGATGCTCAACACGCGTTCTTTCCACTGGGCCCAGATGCTAATGGGTACAAGAACTAAATTTGAGTACATGCCTTTGTCAACCTAGCGTCTTGTTCAGGAAATTATTATTTTCAGCTTTTCACTTCTCTTTTCCTTTTTTTTTTTTTTTTTTTTTTTTTCTTTTTCTTTTTTTTTTTTTTTTTTTTTGTCTTTCTTTTTTTTTTCTTTTTTTTTTTTTTTCTCTTTTTTTTTTTTTTTTTTTTTTCCTCTATTTTTGTTTCCTTTTTTTTTTTCTTTTTTATTTTTTTTTTTTTTTTTTTTCCTTTTTTCTTTTTTTTTTCTTTTCCGACTTCATAGAAATCGGGATACGCTCCGGCTCCAAGGGTCGTAATGGCCTTGAAGGAAATTTACTTTGTTATGTCTATCCTGTCTTAACTCGCGATTGGTTACCCTTAGATCACCAACGCCACTTTTACCCAGAGAGATATCAGGAACGTTTTGAGCATTGCTAAGGTTTCATCAAAACCACCTTACGTTGCACGGCCATGGTGAAACCAAACTTATAATAACTACAGTGTCCGCCCCCCCTCAAACGTACTTCTTATGTTGTCAAACGTACTTTATGTTGTGCCTGGACAGTCGTCAGTAATATTAGCCAGCTACGAACCCTGAGATCACCGCCATGGTGGACAGGGTTACTTCAAAAAAACAAACAAACACCCCCACCCCCTCTTCCTCCAAGAAAATCCAGAGAATGGCACTGAGTCCTTTCACCTTTCTCGTCAACTTTTCACATCCCTAAACTTTAGTGTGATACTATTTATACCATTGGTCTTTGGTTATTATTGTTTGTATAGAATGTGTTGGGGGTTTCGTCTCACACGGCGACACGCACTAAACTTAAGTTTACAAACAAAAGGTGCGATTACCTTGGAATCAGAAAGGGACACAATAAACAGTATCAGTGCCCTTGTCTTGTAAACAAGCACCCAACAGGTGGATCAATAACGGCCGTTGGCCAACAACAACAAAGAAAAAAGAGAAACAAACAACAGATGGGATTCACGTGGCCAGCTTCCTCTCAAAGGTTGTTTATTGAGTGCGTCCCAGAGTTCAAATTTTTTTTTTTTTTTTTGGTGTTTTTTTCTTTCAAAGGACCTATGGGCACAGTATTGCTCTTGTACATTGTACTAAGATTCTCATTGGTTGTTTGTTTCGTTCATTGATTTGTTATAACTTGTAAAATGAAAACCGTATGAGTGAGTGGCCAGTCTTGGTTAGACGTGTTATTGTGTTTCAACAAACTGTGAAACATTTCGACGACACCTCTTTCCTTTAGCCAGTTTTCGTTGTTGTTGATTTGATTTGATTTACCCACATCCACAACTAAGGTGATCTCGGGGGGTTTTTTTTTGGGTAGGGTTTGTCCATCCACCTACCTGTACCAGGTGGCAGGGGTGGGGGTGGGTGATTTTGCTCGAAAAAAAAATCGAGACATTTTTTTTTCAACCGTCGGCGGGGTTCGAATCCACTACCTCTTGTTTGAGAGGCCGACACCTTGCTTCTGGACTACCGATCCCCCCCCCGTCGTTGAACAGGTAGCTTATACAATATGTACTACGCCATGAGTTCTTTGAGGGATAGAAAGGGGGCTGGGGGTGAGCAGTTTTACCTGTGTCTTCAGAGGAAGCGAGCTGAGCGGACAGGAAGCCGCATGCATTGTGGGCTTGGCGGTTCTTTTTTGTTCCCTTTGCAAGGAATGGATGTCGTTAATGTTGATACGTGTACTGTGTTACGTTGAATTGATATATTTATCTTCTAATGAAACGTTCTGTAGCATCAGTGTAAATGTAAGATTGATATTTCACTGGTGGAACATTGTGTAGCATCAGAGTAAATATAATATTGATATTTCACTGATGGAACATTTGTAGCATCAGAGTAAATATAAGATTGATATTTCACTGGTGGAACATTGTGTAGCATCAGAGTAAATATAAGATTGATATTTCACTGGTGGAACATTGTGTAGCATCAGAGTAAATATAAGATTGATATTTGACTGGTGGAACATTGTGTAGCATCAGTGTAAATGTAAGATTGATATTTCACTGGCGGAACATTGTGTAGTATTAAGATTGATATCAATTTATTGGTGGAAGATTGTCAGAACTGTAATCGGTGTAATGTAAGATTGATATCAATTCATTGGCGGACCATTGTCGGAACTGTAATCAGTGTAATGTAAGATTGATATCAATTCATTGGCGGACCATTGTCGGAACTGTAATCAATGTAATGTAAGATTGATATCAATCCATTGGTGGAAGATTGTCAGAACTGTAATCAGTGTAATGTAAGATTGATATCAATTCATTGGCGGAACATTGTCAGAACTGTAATCAGTGTAATGTAAGATTGATATCAATTCATTGGTGGAACATTGTCAGAACTGTAATCAGTGTAATGTAAGATTGATATCAATTCATTGGCGGACCATTGTCAGAACTGTAATCAATTTAATGTAAGATCGATATCAATTCATTGGCGGAACATTGTCAGAACTGTAATCAATGTAAATGTAAGATCGATATCAAATTGCAACATTTGCTCTGGAAATGTTGTAATCACTGAAATGTCAGATCGATATCAATTCATTGGTGGAACATTGTCAGAACTGTAATGAATGTAAATGTAAGATCGATATCAATTCATTGGTGGAACATTGTCAGAACTGTAATCAATGTAAATGTAAGATCGATATCAATTCATTGGTGGAACATTGTCAGAACTGTAATCAATGTAAATGTAAGATCGATATCAATTCATTGGCGCAACATTATAG
>JAXRKP010000535.1:155000-170000 GCA_037039925.1 Doris montereyensis
CTGTGTTCGTAATCGTAGGTTCATAAAGCTTAATGGCATTCTATCAGTTACCTGCGAGGTGGGTCCCATGGGGCGCCGCACCTGGCGGATAAACATCGGTTGCTCATCTTCCTCTGTCTTCATTCTTTTTCTCGTTCTCTCTTCTTTTTTTTCTTTTTTTTTTGGGAGGGGGGGTTATTTGATGTGACGTCATCCACACCGGCCTGGCTCGGGGCAACTTTTGTTTGATATCATAACGTGGCATTTTCCTATTTCGCTACGTCGATATCTATCTTCGATATATTGCTAAACGATTTTTTGGGCTAGCGGTGCGTACGAAGACCCAGCGCCTGTGTTGTTTCTTTTACCTGCCTGTCTCCAGTCGTATTTATTCCGTGATCTGCTCCACGTTGATACTTTGAGTATGGAATGCTCACCACGTCACCAGCTGCCAGCTGAGTGTCGAGACGAACCGTGTGAATGGCGGATTGTTATTTCTAGTATTTCATTGGTTGTATAGATAGGTTTTTGCCTGCCGTTTCAATTTGGATGGACGGGTGGATGGGTGGTGGTGGTGGTGGAACAACGTCCAACGGTAACACAGTTTTAAAGTTCACGCATCGAAATGGCTGCCTGCAGGATTGGTTTTTCCTGTTAAATCGGAACAGAAGCGCCTCCACCCCCCACCGTTTTTCTGCCCCCCTCAATAAAATGGAGAGAAAATAAAGGGAAAACGTTATGAATTAAGTGAACATTGTGTCCAAAATAAGCCAATTCCAACCTCTTACACCCCCCCCCCTTCCAACCCAAACAAGAACAGACAAGTTTTCACATATACCCACGAAACACCACACAGTTCCTAAACGCAACAATAGATCAAAAGTCTTTCTCGCTCTCTCTCTCTCTCTCTCTCTCTCTCTCTCTCTCTCTCTCTCTCTCTCTCTCTCTCTCTCTCTCTCTCTCTCTCTCTCTTACTCTCTCTCTCATATTCTCTCTATGTGACTCTCTCCTCTATTCTCATCTTATCTCTTACAATCCAAAGACTGTTCACCATTTACTCATTCTCTCTCTCAATCCTCTCTCTCTCTCTCTCTCTCTCTCTCTCTCTCTCTCTCTCTCTCTCTCTCTCTCTCTCTCTCTCTCTCTCTCTCACTCACTCACTCACTCTCTCACTCACCCCCATCCCCATATTTCTCTTACTCTTACCTAACCTTTATTATCATGTTATGTGACTATGTTACCACCATTTTACTCACTCAAATTGTACAATCCAAAAGACTGTTGGTGAACTTCATTTTTGTCTTTTAAAAAAAACCCACCGATAATACTAGTGCTTGTACTGCATGCTTTTGATCTTCCTACTCCTTTTTAAGAATATATGGCGGGCGATGTCATTAGTTCCTACTTCTTTACTTTCACTCTTTCACGATCATTCCTTTATTTTATCCTGCTGCTGATAGGTCCTGTTTCTTTTTTTCACTCTTTCACGATCATTCCTTTATTTTATCCTGCTGCTGATAGGTCCTGCTTCTTTTTCTTTTCACTCTTTCCCACTTTTTTTTTTTTATCTCGCCGTCACCTTTTTTAATATTCACATTGAGATTATTGAATATCATTCCAACGAAAACGAACAAACTTTCCGTTCCGAAAATAGCTCACCCCGTTTTTTAATTGCGTCGTTTGTGGCTCATGGTTAGGGTTGGCTAACTCATCGGATGCTCCTTGGCTGTGTTGTCATACCGCGTTCCGATGACGTCATGGAAGGTGTGGTGGTGGTGGTGGTGGTGGTGGTGTAAGGGAGCGGGAAGAGGAGAGCGCGTCCCTGGCTACTTCAACAAACTACAACGCCTCGGGCACGAATACGGATACGGATACGGATACGGATACGCCATGCTGAACAAGCCACACCCGTGGATGCGTTCAACACGGATGTCGCTAACACTAACAACAGTATTAACATTAACCGTACTAACACTAACAGTACTAACATTAACAATACTAACACTAACAGTACTAACACTAACAGTACTAACATTAACTGTACTAACATTAACAATACTAACACTAACAGTACTAACACTAACAGTACTAACATTAACTGTACTGACACTAACAGTACTAACACTAACAGTACAAACAACAACAGTACTAACACCAACAGTACTAACTCTAACAGTACTAACACTAACAGTACTAACATTAACAGTATTAACATTAACAGTACTAACATTAACAACAGTACTAACAGTAACAGTACTAACTTTAACGGTACTAACATTAACAGTACTAACACTAACAGTACTAACATTAACAGTACTAACATTAACAGTACTAACATTAACAGTACTAACATTAACAACAGTACTAACAGTAACAGTACTAACTTTAACGGTACTAACATTAACAGTACTAACAGTACTAACATTAACAACAGTACTAACACTAACAGTACTAACTCTAACAGTACTAACATTAACAGTACTAACACTAACAGTACTAACACTAACAGTACTAACACTAACAGTACTAACATTAACAGTACTAACATTAACAGTACTAACATTAACAGTACAACATTAACAGTACTAACACTAACAGTACTAACTCTAACTGTACTAACTCTAACTGTACTGACACTAACAGTACTGACACTAACAGTACTAACACTAACAGTACTAACACTAACAGTACTAACTCTAACAGTACTAACACTAACAGTACTAACACTAACACTAACCCACGACTTGACTGGAAGGGTTCAATTGTCATAATATAATATATTATACAGTGCTGATAATCGTCCACGGATTTCCGTTTTTTTTTTGGTATTTCCGTGAAATTCGAATGAGCACTGTGCAGAACTTTAAAAACATTTTTTTTTTTTTTTAAATTTATTAATTTTTATTCCTTCCCCCCCTCCCCCTCCCCCCTGAATTTGTGTACGGAAACACTTTGAAGAGCTAAACACCGGAACCAGTCAGTCGATACAACAAAATTGACCGATATAGCGACAATCTTGGTAATTTCACTATTTGCCCTTTGTTGTCTCGCACTTATGTCGTGTTCAATACCCGGTAGTCCATTCAATTCCGAATTCAATTTTATAACTGACCAGACTGTTATTGCTTATCATCAAGCCCTGATACTGCTTTCAAGTGCTTTCTGGCTTTCTTTCATCTCAACTCGCGCCAAAATTTCGGTGTTTGTACGGGGTCGCTACGGGGTCAGACATTTTTTCCTCTTTAAAAAAAAACAACTTTTTCTCATTATCAGCACTGATTAATTATAACACGGTTCTTTGCTATGAAAGTACGACACAAAAAGAGAATTTCGTCGTTTGAACACAAGTGATGCGACGCGTCCACTGGAGTTTTTTGTCGTCATTCCCAGATCCATCTCGGGGGGGGGGGGGGGGGGCAAATATAGCCATCACCCACAGTGAGTGAGATGGTATCACATTTTGCCTGGCCCGGAAGTGTTGAAAACTCAAGTGGTCGCGCCGCCTTAATAATTAATCGTAGATGAAAGTGATGAAGGTTGTAAACCGGATACTTATAATGCATACACGTATATTTTTGTATGTTGAGTGAAATCGTTTAAATGTTATTCTTTCCGGCGCCGACTTGATTGATGCCAATAGGTTTCATCTCCAACCACGCACCCAGTGACTGCTCCAATAAAGGATGGGGGCTACATCTTCTTTTCTCTTTAGATAAACTTACGTTATCTGACTTTGCTAGACACATATCTAGATCCACCCCTTTTCCTTTCGTTTTATTGACAGTTTAGCACCTGTCTAACTTGAACGTTTTTGAGATGATCAGAATTTGACCAATCTACTCTAAAAATTGCCGCTTTGTGGAGTATATTTATTTGATGGGTTGGGCGTAATGTAATCAGGAGTAGAGTCTTGATCTACTCTCTCTCTCTCCCCCCTCCCCCCTAGGCATATGGCATAATGTTGTAGTTTGCCATTGCTTTTCATGCCGTCTTTAATGCTAATGTAAACGTCAGAAATCACATTTCCTTGTACCCAGCTAAACTTTGCTACGACTACCACTACTACGACTACTACTACTACTACTACTACTACTACTACTACTACTACTACTACTACCACCACCACCACCACCACCACCACCACCACCACCACCACCACCACCACTCTACTACTACACTACTACTACTACTACTACTACTACTATTACTACTACTACTACTATTACTATTACTACTATTACTATTACTACTATTACTACTACTACTATTACTACTATTACTACTATTACTACTATTACTATTACTACTATTACTATTACTATTACTACTATTACTATTACTACACCTACTATTACTACTATTACTATTACTACCTACCACCTATTACACCACCACCACCACCACTATTACTATTACACCTACTATTACTATTACACTATTACTATTACCACTCACCACCACTCACCACCACTCACCACCACTCACCACCACTCACCACCACCTACCACCACCACCACTACCACCACCACTGACTGCACTACCACTACCACTACCACTACCACTACCTACTACTACTACTACTACTACTACTACCTACTACTACTACTACTACTAACTGTCTTGCCTGTAATTCGAGACTGGGGTTATAATCCCACCTGGATCCCCCGATGCTTATATCTGATTATGTTTGACTGTGCGTCCCGTTACAGTTACAAGGAGAGGCATGAAGTAACGGGTCATGAATGCGAGAGATGACCTTTGTTTGTCCTTTCCTTGTCCTTTCCTTGTCCTCTCTCGTCTTGTCTTTCGGCCTGTCGGCCACCCTCCACCCCCAAAAAAAAGATGGAATCCCCTCCCCATCGTAAGCTTACACAGTAACAGTAACACTAGTAATAGTAACACGGTTTGACCCCTACACCATGGTCAGTGGCCCGTGCTTTTTCGCATAACGCCGTCGGATTGCCAAGTGCAATATGAATATAAATATAAAAGCCATGCGTCAGATCAAAATGATGGAGAAGGGCGCGAAGAGGAGTGGGGGGGTGGGTGGAGTGGAGTGGGGATTGAAGAAGAGACTGTCGCGCTTCTTTCTGATGATTCGTTACAAATGGGGATTGAGGGGGGGGCCCATGACCACCCCGCCATGGGTGACTTGTTCCTCTCTGGCACGAAGCAGAAGCCGCCATCCTCTTCTTCTTCTTCTTCTTCTTCTTCTTATTATTATTATTATTATTATTATTATTATTATTATTATTATTATTATTATTATTATTATTTATTATTCTTACAGCCTGACAGGTAAGGTTGCCCATACCGCGGCCATCCAGTCGTTTTTTTATTGCGCTTGCGTGTCTGTCCCCTTCCTGGTGTCTCGAGGTCTGTCGTGGTGGAGGGCGTCTAGCTAGCTGCCTTGGCGGTCGCCTTCCTCTTTACCTGTGGTGGCAAATGATTGACTTGGGTCTCTTCGACTACCATTAGCACTAGATCTACTATCTGCGCAGTGTGTGGTGTGTCATTGGTCTGGACTGACTTGACTAGATCTAGTCTTGATAGTTAAGAAGAGACTAGGATGATGAATTTCTTTTCCTTATTGCATCAGACGCTGCAGTGGTATGCAGGGATTTCCGTCCGGATGTCCGCTTTCTTCCGCCACTCCTCCCTCCCTCCCCCCGCCCCCGCCCTCATCCCCCAATCCCATTCCCGAATTTGTTCCGCCTGTCTGTGTTCAATCTCTGTCCAGTCTCTCTGACGATGACTTTATTCAGGCCTCTCTTTCACCGTTTCCCTTCGACGTTCAATGTTTATCAATGATTGTAAGGATGGACGCCTATCAGTTATGACTGGTTTTTGGAGTTGTTTTTTTAAAAAAATTTTATAGAGGAGGACATCGTAAACCAATACGATCAAACACAGAAGATTGAAATATGTTTTCCAGTAGCCTTGTAAATTCACGAAAAAGGAGGAAACGAGTTTGTGAGAAGGATGTAGATCAGCACAGGAGAAGCTAAAGAAGCGGAGGAAGAGGAATAAGAACTAATGACCCACCCCTTTCTGGATCGATAGAGTTTTTATATTTTATTTATTGTGTTGCATTAGAAACACTAGCAAAACAATTTAAAAAAATGGCACCAACAAGTTACATGTACACGTATAAGACATCTGGCAACGATAAGATTTAAAAGATGACGACGATAAAGAATAAAATCGTGAAAAGGAGTATGGTCGTGATAATGCAGCTAAATATGTTTCCTTTAGGCGTTGAAGAAGAAAAAAGTGAAATGAATATGAAATCTATTTTAAACTCTTTTTCTTTATTATCGATCGTGAATTCATTGCTATCATTATTTAGTTCTATTTGATATGTCATTCTAACTTCTGGTTGACCTCCAACAATCATGTGTACATTTCTTATCACGTTATTTCTTACTAAGGGAAGAAAAGAGGGCAAGAAGAAACAAGAAAAGCAAACGCTGTGGTGGGCTTGTCTCAAACATATCCCTGTACATTCTGCTATCTGTTTGATCTCTATTTTAATTACGGATTTACTCAAAGAAGGTCATCTTGTTTTCCTTAAAAAACTTCTGTCACGGCACGGCACGTAGGCCATAAGACCGCTGGTACGGGAAGGTAAAGCTGGCTGCTGTATGGACAACTTACACGACACAGGACTCATTGCGATTTAGTCTCATTTCCCATTGGCTGACACACGTGTATGGACATGTTTACTTATGGGTGGGTTATTGGATTGTGGTCTTATATATATATATATATATATATATATATATATAAATATATGTATATATGAGATGAGAGAGAGAGAGACAGACAGACAGACAGACAGACAGACAGACAGACAGACAGACAGACGGTTTGAAAGAAAAAGGCTGGAGAGTTGGGGTGGGGGTGACGGGGAATATGTCATTGAGTATCAGGTACAAGTTGCACGAAAGGTGCTACGCTGGACCCCTATATGCGTCCATGTCTCTCTCCTCTCACCTCCCCTTCCCCTTTTCCCTTTTTATATCTGCTTAAATCATATACTTACATGTCTTATCTTGTTGGAGACGTTTTGATGTCGTAGGCTTACGTCCAGACCTTGGCATTTATAGATGTGTACTCATATCGAGTGTACAGTTATAGAGACATTGGCCCACGTCCCAAGCACCGTGAGACCTATTGGCGTCACACGTAACTCTACGTCTTTGTTTCAGAGTTCACTCCCCTAGCCCATGTCTACGTGACGTGTTTGAACTGAGAACGGAAATTCAACGAGCGACACTGCGTCTAACACGAGCCATGGCTTTGTAATGGTGTCTTAATATTTATTGAGATTGTCGAGACAATGATTTGTTTTCAGGTGAGCGTAGTTTGACATTGCTGCTAATATTTATATTGTCAATCATCGTTGGTCTCAAAGCCTTTTAACTCCTGTGTAGTTTGATCAGTTCTTTCCCTTTTGTTGACACTTTGCGTCTTTGTATGGTTTGTGTATTCTTTTACTGGTTTTGTTTTTTTTTATTCAAGCATGTCAGTCAGGGCGAGATGAAACAAGATTGTTATTGTTCATCATATATATATTTTTATGCTGTAAATATCTAACAATCATAAAGGAAAGATTTTAATCGAATGTGAAACATTTCTAATCAAGTCTCGATAGAGCGTTTATCGGTTTTTGGGTCGAAATCAATATGCCTTCAAATAGTTCCGCAAATGCACTATCTATCATATTGCATCACCTCTACGAATTCCGCAAAATACAACGTTGAAAGATTTTAGTGTTATTATACCGCCGATGAGCGGAAATTTGAACAGAAATGCGACGAAAAGAAAACAAAAAAGTAAAATTAAAAGATACAAACGGCATGTAAATAGAGATAGATAGATAGATAGATAGATAGATAGATAGATAGATAGATAGATAGATAGATGATATGTATGTATGTATGTATGTATGTATGTATGTATGTATGTATGTATGTATGTATGTATGTATGTATGTATGTCGCTTGCCAATCCATGTGAGAAAAGAAACACCCCACACACAACCACATACCGATGGTACACAACTAACGCCTGCTAGACAGACACCTCTCTGTCCACAGATGAGTTATCCATTGATCTGAGCTGTTTGCCTTTTCGGACTATAAAAGTGTGTCGTTTCTTGCTGTGATACATCCAATGGGAAATGATGAGAGATGGGAATGTATGCATACAATGACAGAATATTAAAAGTATGTACCACATGGCCGGGCAATTTAGGTTAATCAAGCCCTCTCGCCCCCCGCCCCCCCCTCCACCCCTCCCCTCCCCTCAAAGATCATCAGCCTCTTGGAGAGAAACAATCTCACTTAGAGCGCCATGTAACAAATGAAACACATTCATACAAATGCGGCCAGAGGTGAAATTCTCTCCATCAATTTAATAACTTAATTCTTATTCTAATATCATAATGATACCACAACATCAGCTGTACGGGGAATGTTATTGCGACTTATCATGCTGGCGGTGTTCTGTTGCCATCTGTTGTGCCTGCCGATGTAGCCAATGGCGCGAAGGTTGGCATGGGGGGGAAACATCCATAATGGCGGCAGTGACTGACTTGCAGGCTAATCGTCTTGGACGTGCCGGGGCTCGCAGTCTAATATTCCGTACTCGCATGGGCGCGTGCTTGCCACTTATGCCTCTCATGCCTGCGTGAGCTAAGCGGCGGTGCATTTGCAGGTTATGGCTAGCCATGTAGAGGATGTTATCCACCAAGCCCTGTTATCGTCACCATCATCATCGTTATTATTATTATTATTATTATTATTATTATTATTGTTATTATTATTATTATTATTATTATTATTATTATTATTATTATTTGTTAATGTCTTAAAGGGGATTAATAGAGTCAGTGGTTTATAAATAGAATCGAGCTGTGTTGTTCAATAATCCCAGTATTGTCAGATTGTACTGTAATTGTCTCTAATCTATTTCCTTTCTGTTTTAAACGATTTCCTCTACAAGTCGCGGTTGGTTAGGTACTGGTAGGCCCTGCTTCTTTCCTTTCATTTTGACTCTTAAATTTTTTAAATTATCTTATTATCTTGCCGTTTCCGCTGACTTCATCACATATTATGGTGGACGGGAGGGGGCGGGGGGGGGGGATTTCAACCAACCAACCAACCAACAAACCAACTAGTCAACCTCTACGGTCAAATGAAATACGAGTGTTGTGAAATGACATATTTATGTGTAATTTACATTTGCCACGTTGTTTGAAAATTCGAATTGTCAAAGATATCGAAATGTCTCCGATTAGTTTGTGCTTCAGGAATTCGGCCATGCGTGTGATATGGATTTGGTTTTATATTATTATACATTACGTTGTTACAGTTTGATGCGTTGGTGTCGTAGGTCATTCCCTTAGCAATGTTATTGGAACCTCGGTTCTACGTTGTGTGTATGTAAATGAAATTCGTCGCGTCTGAAATGCCCAAGGCGTAGGCGTAAGTTGTGCAGCGCCAGGCCATGTACATGTCGTTGTGTTGGCATGGCTACACCAGTCACGTACACGTTTCTTAACTCTTCGGTTATTTATTGGGGGAGATGAGCGGTGGGGAGGCGGTGGGCGTTGGGGGGGGGGGGGGGCTAGTCGGCTTCTCAATCAAAAACTCGTGGATTTATAGTCCAGTAAAGATAACATTGAAACTCTAACTAATTGCAACATAAAATGTTTACTTTTGTACATGAATCCGCAGTGTATAAGGAATAAAATGAGCCATTGTTTACCTTTCTTGGGGGGGGGGGGGGGGGGGGGGGGGTGTGGTGTGCTAATCGGTTCAAATTTTAATATAATATTTTTTTAAACCGGTGTTTTCTGATTTCTAACCTATACGGGTAACCATACTTCGGCACGCGTGCTGAAGACAGACATTTCCGTTCATTCACGATGACTGTTAGGGCGCGGCAGGCAAAACTACGCTAGTCCATTTCTCCACAGTTACTCAAATGAGTAGAAAAGGTAGAAAGCACTTTGAAAATGTGATACCGACAGATTTTTTGTCTTATCCCGCAAACATATGTGACTAGTTTACACTTTCCGACTATAATTAAGAAGGAATAAAAGTAAAACAAATAGAAGCCTACAGGATTTTACCATATTAGGTGTGAAAAGTTGTGTAATGTGACGTAATGGTATATACTATAACATTAATTTATTCCTCGCAGTGATTTCAAGCAGGTACATGTATACAGATCTGAAACACAATCACACACAACATCCCATTTATTATACAAATGCGTATATTACCTTGTAGGCCCACACAGTACTTGAGATGTATTCAAAGCAATACTCTAGTCTATGTCGTCGTTGTCATCACTGTCATCCTCCACGTCTGTTTCTAGTGAAGCAACGACGTCGGAGCTGTTGAGCATGCGTCCGTGACAACCAGGGCAAGCACTTGTACATTTGAGGTCATGTTTCCGACACGTGCAGCGAACTGTTGAGCGTCCAGATTTACACGCGCAAGTAACAACTGCCAACAATCTCTCAGGGGCAGGGTCTTGTTTTTGTGCTGAAGAATTTAAAAAGGTCAGCAAGCATCTGGAATTCATAGCTTCGGGGTAGGTACGGCAGGATCCAGTCAGTCAGCTTTCTAAAGTGTGTCATGAATTCTTATAGGGACAAGACGGCCATTTTGAATTTGGAAGCCCCAGTTGGTACGGTAGGATCCATTTGGTTTGTGAGTGTCGTGCCGAGCCATTCTTGAACCTGATGGTACACACCCCATGAAACTGTGGAACTTTGCTGCTGCTGTTGGTTTGTGGCAATGCTTGGGGCTCTGTGCATCACCGCAAATATGATTTCGCAATCTTTTCTGCGAAACGCTGTTACCTTGCAACGTCTAAGCTTTCTAAAGAACCAGCTCCATAGATAGATAACAATGTTTGCTCTCCTCCTTTTCTCGATAAATTTGTAATTTTTAATGACGTCTTGTTTTTGTGCTGAAGAATTTAGAAAAGACGTCAGCAAGCATCTGGAATTCTTTATCCTGCAGCTTTCGTAAGGCAGTCGCTTTCCCTATGCCAAAAGACGAGACGTTGTGTCGCAGCCCAGAAGAGCAGAATTTAAACCACTTAATAAACCACCACTATTAGGTTTCACCTTACCTGATTTTCGGTATGAACGTCTTACTCCAATTTATATAATTTTCTTTGGAGTAACTCCCATAGTCGGGCACACGCTATTACTATCCCTGACCCTTCCCCATCCTCTACCCTACCCCATCCGCTCCCCAAACCACCCCCATGAAACTATCCCACCCATCGTTGTCTAACCCCTGCCCCCCACCCCTTCTATCCCGGGCAAAGTTGGGTCCCTCTGGCAGTTCACACCCCGTGTGCCCGCCTATGGAAGAATACTCAATGGTAGGCATCTACACTTTTTACAAATATTATTTTGTATTTTTATTTCTTTTACGTTCACCATTTACCGGAAGCATCTTGGCGCACAGTTTCTTACCATTACGGAATAGACCTTATGTTATCACCAAGGAAAAATAATTTGAGATTTTGATTCCTTGGATGGCATCAGCTAGTCCTAACTGGCATTTTTTGAAATTTCAGATAAGTTGTTTACTCTCCTCCCTTATTACATCGATACATTTGTAATTTATATACATTTCGCACCTTCAGTGTAAATTTTTGTCTTGATTGATACTTGCTTTCATTCATTATCTATCATTTCTTCTTTCTAGACCCAGTGAGATATAGATCTAGTCTTACATTTATCCTATTTTTTCGTTCTTGTTTCCCATACTCACACGGTGTTTTTGTAGGTCTTTTCTTACTGTCGTCTCTCTCTCCCTTTCTTTCTCCCTGCCTGTTTTTTCTTTTTTCTTTCTCTCTCTCTCTCTCTCTCTCTCTCTCTCTCTCTCTCTCTCTCTCTCTCTCTCTCTCTCTCTCTCTCTCTCTCTCTCTCTCTCTCTCTCTCTCTCTCTCTCTCTCTCTCTCTGTTTCCTATTATGAGATATATATATATATATATAAGAAAATATATATATATGGAACAGATACGTTTAGTATCACCTGTTTTTTGTTGTCGAATTTTGTTTTGGTTTGTTTTTTGTCTTGTTGTTATTTATTAGGTTTTTTGTTTGTCGCCCAAAAGGCCAAGTCAGGTAGGTTGCTGTTATCTACTGTTGTCATTAGCTTCTAAAGGCGAAAAGAAGCTTTTCTATAGTTCTCTCTACTTTCTCGGCTTCTCTCTATCTCCTTTCTTTTATTACGATTCTACTTATTTTCATATTTTTATTTCATTCTAGATCTGAACCTTCCACTCTCGCTCTTTTTCAGTTGGTTGTAATGTCACGTAGAAATGAACCCCTCTCTGCTACGTTTCTTAATATCACTGTCATTTTTCTTTCTTTCTTTCTCCTTTATGTTTTTCTTCACTGCATATTTTGATGGATTTGACATCACACAAAAATCTAGTCGGTTTCATACGTTTACTGACAATCAGATTTTGCTTTAGTTGTAATTTACATTGTTTAAGATCTAGATTACCCCTAAAGTTATTTGTCGTGTTCCTTGTCTGACAGACAGACAGACAGACAGAGAGAGAGAGACAGAGAGAGGGAGAGAGAGAGAGAGACAGAGAGGGGAGGGAGACAGAGGTGGTTGGTGGATAGTAGTGCTCTTTGTTGTTGTTGCTTTACATTGTTTATTGACCCACCAAGAAAACAGTGATATTTGATCCAATTGGTCTCAGCGTATGACAAAAATCGAAACGGTGATTTACGCCTACTGGGTGTTTATTGCGAAAGCCTCGTCTTCCTAAATGTCACACTCGCGTTTCTGGGCATCTTCCTTAAGATGGACTGATTTAATATCCAGAAAATGCATAAATTCAAGAAGCATTGGGGTTAAGTTGTCTTTTATTTAATCGTTTTATAGAAACGTGTTTGGCTCAGCAGTCCTCTACCACACACACACACACACACACACACACAAACACACACACACACAAACAAACACCCAACAGCTCTCTTTAATGGTGTTAGAATTGACCAAAAATCTTATTGAAGGAGTAATCGCTACTGGCTCACTTCAACTCCATGACATTGGCATGATTTGATTTGACCTCTCCTCGTAGATAATCCTACCACACACACACACACAACCACAACTACAGCTCCGAGATCTCTGGTGTATAGTTTAAAATCAAATAAGAAGGCAGTTATCGCTACTGGCTCAGTTTTGACATTGGACATGATTTGAAAATTTGAGTTACCCACATCCACAACTAAGGTGATCTCTGTGGTTTAGTTGTAGATTTGTTTATTTTGCCCTGACTGCCTGTAAACAGCCAAGGATTTTTCACGTGCACAGAATGTTGTGATCTGCACACGGGACCTCATTGTTATCGTCAGTCTCCGGTGGGATTAGGTATCGATCCATACCTGGAGCACGGGGGTATATATTTTCTCGAAAAAAATCCAGAAACTTTTCAACCGCTGGTAGTTGCACGAACCCACTACCTTTTTAGTTGAGAGGCCGACACCCTGCCTCTGAACTACCATGGTGTCCCCTCGACATTGGACATCTGGGTACATATTGCGTTTTAGTAAGAGGAGAACACTTAACTGGGAAATAAGGTTTTACCTACCAACATATTATTGTAATATTATCCGTCCAGCGTTCAAATGCATAGTATTGCATCATCTCTATGGCATATATCACTTTCTCCATTTTCTCTTGTTGTTTGTTCAAATGGTGTTAGTCTAAGATGCTCCCCCTCTCTCCTCTCTCTCTCTCTCTCTCTCTCTCTCTCTCTCTCTCTCTCTCTCTCTCTCTCTCTCTCTCTCTCTTGGGTCTCCTAGTCTGTCTCTCTCTTCTCTATCTCTCTCTCTCTCTCTCTCTCTTTCGCTGTCTCGCTCTCTTGTTGCTCTCTCTGTCTCTCTCTCTCCCTCTCTCTCTCTCTCTCTCTAAACTGGTCTCTCTCTCTCTCTCTCTCTCTCTCTCTCTCTCTCTCTCTCTCTCTCTCTCTGTCTGGCTCTCTGTGTCTCTCTGTCTCTGTCTCTCTCTCTGTCTGTCTGTCTAGGCTGTCTGTCTCTGTCTCTGTCTCTGTCTCTGTCTCTCTGTCTCTGTCTCTGTCTCTTCTCTCTCACTCTCTCTCTCTCTCTCTCTCTCTCTGTTCTCTCTCTCTCTCTCAAAGAAGATCTCTTTACTTGTTCCTCTTCTCTGAATAGTTTGTTCCTCAAACTGAATTGGCTCTAGTCTCTTTCTCTGTCTCTGTCATCTGTCTCTCTCTCTCTTCTCTTTTCTCAACAAGTTCTCTCTCTCTCTCTCTGGTGAAATGTGGGAGGGAACTCTCTGAATCCGGCTCTCTCAAATCCTTCTTCTAAAGGCTAGTATTCCTCTCTCTCTCTCTAACAGTCTCTCTCTCTCTTCTCTGATCTCATCTCACTGCCATCATCTCGGCTGCTCTCCCTCTCTGGGAATCTCCCTCCCTTCTCTTGAGAGTTCTCTGTCTCTCTCTGCTCTCTCTCTCTAGTCCTCTCTCTCTCTCCATCTCTCTCTCTCTCTCTCTCTGAATCTCTCTCTGTCTCTGGTCTCTCTCTCTGTCTCTCTACTCTCTCTCTCTCTCTCTAGTCTCTTTGCTTGTCTCATTGCCTCTTAGCAAACAGCAACATAAACACCGACCAACAAAGAGCAGCTCTCAAAGGATCACAAATAGATGTCCGTAAAAGCACGACATTTTTAGACTTGAAAGTTAAGGGAGTGTTCAAAGTGATCAAACTTGACCTATAACTTTAAAAAATTATTATGTCGTTGTTTTTGATCTTCGTCGGGGCTTTCTCATATTTCTTTTTGCACTTTGTGCAATCCAATGCATTTCCTGTTGGTTTAAAAAAAGAACTATTTTATGCATTTTTGACTTTTTGGAAACTATTTTCGTGCTAGATCTTTACTCGTTTGTATGTATTCTATTGTCTTGTTTTTCATTAGGGTTAAAATGAACTTGCGTGTGTGTAC
>JAXRKP010000535.1:180000-190000 GCA_037039925.1 Doris montereyensis
ACACACACACACACACACTCAAACAAATAAACACAGTCCCACTGTTTAGAGGTCAGCCAGCACGGCCGTGCACTGGGCGAGCAGTGCTCAGTGCTATCCCGGTCTTGGCTCCATTGAAGATGCCCCCCCGTTGGCGGCCTTGAGCGGTGACCAGTTGTAGAGGCTCTTATCACAGTTTCCTGTGTGTGCCCAGTCAATATTTGTCCTGGCCCAGACAGCTCACTGTGCGTTTATACACGGGGCACATGCGTGCAGATGTGTTGGATGGGCATACAAATAGAACCTGTCAACATAGCCACTTTTATTTCGTTGTTGGTGTGTTTTGTTGCCTTGACATAGCCACCTCATGCTATCGCACACTCCCACCCCGGTGTTGTTGTTGCTGCAAATAGTCATTGCAGTGGGCCCTTCTCAGTTTTGCTCATAAGGGGCTACACACATACTTCGTAGTCACACACATCGAAGCATACACACACGTACACACACACACACAAACACATACACACTCAAATTGACTCAAACACAAGCGCTCACTCACACGTACACTACACGTTGTTGTGGGGTGTTTTTTTGGTACAATATTTGCTCATTGTTTTGATTTTTTAAAAAAGTAATTAAATCGTAACTGAGCAAACTGCTGTTTCAGTTTCAGCATTAGAATATGCCCTTGTCCACCGCGCAGGTAGCTAAGCTAGGCGTCGTGTATGTTTTTAATGAAAGAACACACTAACCCTCCACGAATGAATTGACACCAAGCTAGCAATTAGCAAACTCAGGAATAGAAGAGAAGACAGCATGGTGTTATTTGTTATGCGCACTAGTAGAAACATTCGAGTTGACTCATTCCACAGTAACGATATGTCATTCAATGCTGAACTAAAAAAAAAATCGCATCTCGTATCGACACGATGTATTATTGGGGTTTTTTTCCTTCTCCGTTCTTGTGTCTGTGGTTTGGCCGGTCGCCCCACTCCCGTCTGAACCCATGATGGCGATTAAACTGACGCCTTCACCACAGGACATGACCCATTCCTTTTTCCTAGCTGGCGCCTTATTCTCCTGATTGTTCTTTTTGTGCTTGCAAAGTTGGGACGTCGTCCTGATGTGACCCTGTCCTATATAAAAAAAAATGTGTGTGTGTGTGTGTGTCTGTCTCTCTCTCTCTCTCTCTCTCTCTCTCTCTCTCTCTCTCTCTCTCTCTCTCTCTCTCTCTCTCTCTCTCTCTCTCTCTCTCTCTCTCTCTCTCTCTCTCTCTCTAAGTTCACGTGTTTCCGGTTTAAAAGTAACCTTGTCCAAGGACAATCTGCATGTTTGTATCATTTTGCAACATGTCGCCGTAGTCCGCAGAATGTAACAAATA
Organism: Doris montereyensis; assembly: GCA_037039925.1. NCBI lineage: Eukaryota > Metazoa > Mollusca > Gastropoda > Nudibranchia > Dorididae > Doris > Doris montereyensis. Next base: position 181,361 of record JAXRKP010000535.1, read on the forward strand.
AAGAAGAAAAAAGACGACAAACAAACAATTAGATATCCCTAAAATTGTTAGAAAATAAGCAATAACATTGACAACAAAGGTTTATGATCTCATCATCATCATCATCATCATCATCATCATCATCATCATCATCATCATCTTATCGTCATCACTAATACAGCCCTAACATTTCTTTTTATAGAATTTATACCATTCTCACTTACCATTAATATATCTACACATTAAGGTAGAGTTAAAACAAAGAAACCTCCATTTTGTTTCTCTTCTTCGTCTCAGCTTGGCTTTAAAAAAAAACTATCCAAATTTTTTCCCTTTCTTTCCCAGAGTTTCCGCCATTTTGGGAGGATGGGCTTCCTACTCCAAGCTCTCGTCGTCCAGCGACGACGACTGGGTGGACAGGTTGAACCATCTGTACACCGTCATCCTGCTGGCCATTTTCGCCCTCTTCATCTCCGGCGGGCAGTACGTGGGAAACCCCATCGAATGCTGGTGCCCGGCACATTTCACGGGCTCGTTCCAGGCCTACACCAAGTCCTACTGCTGGGTGAAGAACACCTACTACATTCCCATGGATAACCCCATTCCCCTTGAGACGGAGAGACGGAATAGCGAAGAGCTCACCTACTACCAGTGGGTGCCCATCATCCTCCTGTTCATGGCCTTCCTGTTCAAGTTTCCGGCGCTGATGTGGAGGATGTTCAACGGCGGCTCGGGCATCAACATGGAGAAGATCGTCAACATGACGACCCAGACCCAGATCGGGTCGTCGGAGAAGCGCGAGGAGACCGTCGACCACATCGCAGCCTACATGGACCGTTGGCTGGAGGCTCACCGCCAGCACCGCTACAACGCGCTGGTGCGCATGCGCCAGACAGCTTCCCGCTTCATCTGCTTCCTGTGCGCCAAGCGCGACGGCACGTACTTGACGGGCTTGTACATTTTCATCAAGCTGCTCTTCACCGTCAACGTCATCGTCCAGTTCTTCCTTCTGAACGCGTTCATGGGCGACTGGTACAACATGTACGGCTTTGAAGTGTTGGGGGTCTGACCAACGATCACTACTGGCGAGACTCTCCTCGCTTCCCCAAGGTCACCCTATGCGATTTTGACATCCGTCAACTCCAGAACATCCAGCGGTTCACGGTCCAGTGCGTGCTGCCCATCAATCTCTTCAACGAGAAGATCTTCATTTTCCTGTGGTTCTGGTTCGTCTTCGTCGCCTGCTGTACCTGTGGCAACTTTCTCTTCTGGATCTGGAGGAACATGTTTCACATGAGCCGCGTGGCCTACATCAAGAAGTACCTGAAGGTTCTGGATCAGATCCACGGCGAAGAGGACAAGAAGCTGGCACGCAAGTTCGCAGATCAGTACCTCCGAGACGACGGTATCTTCATCTTCCGCATCATCGCTCGTAACACCAGCGACATCTTGCTGTCAGACATCGTCCGCGCCATGTGGAACCTCTACAAGAACAAGCCGTTGATCAAGAAGGCCCTGGACACAGAGAATGACAATTATGGGGGAGGAAACCCATGCTTAATTACGTATAGTAGGCAAAGCGACAGACCACCAACACATTGCCTAACATGACACTACAGTAACACGCAATGGAACAATATGAAGAACAGCAACAGAACGCACATCAAAATTTAGCAAGCGCTACTTACTATAGTTATAGGCTCACGTCACAGGTTCTGGCAAATAAGAGACATAAACAAAATCATTCAAGTAATAGAACAGGTAATCGATGGATTATGGAAAGAAAACGTTGGGGAGTTTACCCAGCTTTAGAACGCACCTCACAGCTCACAGCAGTGTTTGGACAGGAAAGAGAGAGGAGTGTCGTCATTTGCACAACCAGGTCGCTAACAATTAGATCTAAATCTTCCTTACTTTATATATAATTTTTATTTTATTTTTTATTTTTTTACATTTGCAAAATTTTCGAAATTTCGAGAGGCTTTTGGTGTGGATCATTAGTTTTGCTGCTAAAATTTAATATAAAGCCACTGTTACTATTTATAACACAAACTATGCAAAACCCAACATAAACGATGGTGCCTTTTTAAAAAAAAATATTCCTGCTAAATGATATGCCACTGGAACCATTTCATTTGACTCTTTTTTCCTCCTCTTTTCCTCCTCTTTTTCTTTTCTTTTGAAATAGTGTGACAAAGGAGTAGGTGGTGTTGTATTTCATTTCAAATTTGTATCATGCGTACTTACTCTGTGGTGATTTGATTCAATGAGGACTATCACATTGAACTCTTGTTTACTATTATAGAGTATTTTCATTATACACACATGTATATGCCGATTCATGTCTCCTCTTTGCCCTAGTCCATTAAAACATTGTTTTCTCTTTTATTATTTTCTCTTATTTCCTGTTCAGATAGTCATCCCTTTTATATTTTGAGACTTGCTTAGATTGACCCAAGAGGCAAAAGCAGTGGTGACACTATGTCAGGACACTGTTGCATCAAAACATGTATAAAAATACTATTTCTCTTTGTAATCGGCATTTGGCTCACTATCTTTTTTATTCCCCCCTTGACCGATGGTGACATTGCTTGAAAACAACTGCTGCAGCAACGCAGAAAACAGTAGCAGCACCAACAACATACGGGCGGTGGATGAAACCCCCCCCCCCAAAAAAAAAAAAAACCAAAAAAAAAACAACAAAAAACAAAACAAAAAAAAAACGAGTGGAGATGGGTATCGAGTTTGGATTTAGGAATTGTCAGACTTTTGGTGTGGCTTGTCTCTGATGGTGGTTTGGTGTGTGGGGCAGAGATATAATTTAATATATTCTCATGCCCATCATGTTGTCGGTCATTTTGAACACGGCTGTGGCCTTTGTTCTCCTTGCGTCTCTCACACTCACACAGCTAGCGGTTCGAGGCCCGAGTAAATCTTCACAACGTCTGACTGATGAGTTAGTTAGTGTCTCATGCGTGAGAGGTTGGCAGAAGATGCGTTTTAGTAGTTTTACCGCCACTTTCGGTGGCTAGTTCCCAGACCCCTTTCCTATGATAACCAATGATATCCATCTGCTGCTGTCGTGCATGTAACTTGCCTTCCAACTTCATTCCATCGACCTACTCGTCGTAAGCCTGTCATTCCCATCAGTGTGTTGTCTCCTTCCTGTTTTGCTGGCACCGTATATCTATCTACCCATGCCATTTCTCCATTGAATTATCATTCCATATATCTAGTGTTGGTCGCCGTAGTAGTAGTTAAAAACACAACAAAACAACCAACAAACGACTGCTAAAGAAATGAATGAAAACAAAAGTAGTAGTAGTAGAAGAAGTAGAAAAATAAATAGAACAAGAGAAGAAGAAAAAAACCCAACCCACTTCCGCCCACCTGCAAGGACAACAGAGTGATATTTAGACAAACCTATTCCCACACCTCTACTACCCTACCCAATCGAGAAGAAAACAAACAACAAAAATAAGGACACCCTTTACCAACACCCCCCCAAAAAAAAGAAGAAAAAAAAAAAAAGATTAAAAGTATAGATGGTGAATTGTTTGTTATGCTAGTAACTACCCAGATATTTCCACCAGATATTGCCACGACTGTCAACTGTCAGGTGTGAATTTCTTTGGTGACTCGTTTTACTATACAAGCTTCTTTTAGTTTTAGTCTATTTGTGTCGTCCTCTGATTTTATTATATCGCTCTTGGTTTTTTAGGTATTTTTCGGGATTCTTTTATCTCTCCCCCTCCCTCCTACCCCCCTCCTCCGCCCGCCCGCCCTATTTTTCTCTCTGTCTTCTTATTTTTTGGGGGTGAAGTTTCTACTTCGCCCCATTCGTTGCCTGTGCCTTCTACTTCCACATTGTTGTTGGTCGATTCGAAGCCATTCCTGCAGAGATTTGCTGACAATAACTACTGCAAACGCGCCAAACAACTCTAATCAAATGTCTTCCTATTGATGTACAGAAATTTATTTTGATATGACATATATATATATATATATATATATTATTATTATTATTATTATTATTATTATTATAGTAACAATGAAGCCTGGGCGAAAGCATTAGCAGTTTAGCGTTCTGGTATGATCTTAACCCTCTTTCAAAAAAGATGTGTGTAACGCAGTCATATTTTGTTCCCTATTTGACATAATGTACACCATGCATCACTTTTTATATCATAATTTGAATCTATAATATATATATATATATACATATATATATATATATATATATATATATATATATATATATATATATATATATATATATATATATATATATATATATATATATATATATATATATATATTTATATTATATATATATATATACTGTGTCTCATTCTGACGACAACGAGTAACTATGTATTTTTTCTCCCTCTGTTTTCTTTCTGAATCAAATATCATTTATATGTAAATTATGTCTGTTTCGTTTCATAGTCAAGTGAGACGATCAATAACGTTGAACACGAGTTTAGCGTAATTAGTAGGAATGTTTCGATTTTAAGACGACAATACTTCAAGTTTTATTGTATTATTAATACTAATACGTTTTTTATAAATATAACTTCCAAGTTTTGATACAGTAGTTAATCAATTTCGTGGAATATCTCTTATTTGATGAGACGGGATTTTAAAAAAATCCCAACAGCCCATCAAAGCAGCAGACGTTTTTTTCGAAAGGTTTTAACATTTGTGACAGCCTAGACACTCGCCTATGAGCAGGGGCTGTAACTTCGTAAGACCCAAGAGGAAAGTGCCTAGTAAAATGCAGAAAAAACCCAACAAAAGCAACAAAGAAAAAAAACAAAACAACAACAGCAGCAACAACAACAACAACGTTTGAACACCAAATATATCTTTAAGAAAATCTTTTACTTTGGAGATCACATTCTAATGCGTCGATTATTCTTTGAGGATTGCGTAAAAAAATGTCTAGCCGTACGTGTTGACTAATTTTTGTCTTATTTTTTTCTGGAGGATTGCGTAAAACAAACTGATATGTAGAGGAGGAGAGAGAGGTGTGTTAAGTATGAAGTGAAAGGGGGGAAGGTGGGGAGGGGGGGAGGGGTGGTGGGGTGATCTGAAATTGTAAGCTCAAATTGTCAGATACATGTACTAATACTATGAAATTCAATGGCAAAAGACTAAATGTTAAGTTCTACGCATGGCACTTTCCTTTTATAATTGACGTTAAAGTGACGTACACATGACCTGAGACATGAATTTACTTACCATGCCGTGTCGTGCACACATGCGCATTAGTTTGTCAGAGCTCTGGGGTTTGTTTGTTTTTTTTATGTTTGCGATTTGAAAAGGTTGGCAGCCATGACATGAATTTGAACGTTCATAGGCTTAAGAATAAGATTCAAATCACTGTCAGTGTCATGCTTCCTTCATGTCGCTGGCCTTACTTCATCTGTCTTCCTTTGTACAACGAATGTACGTACGCTTACACCAATTTGCCTTAATTCATGCCACCAGCCATCTTCTTATGCCTTATTTATCACAATGTCAAACCGAATTACAAGTCGAGTGTTACTACCCTATGGTAAATTAATACTGTGCAATCTTATATTACTAATTAATGGCAAGAAGTACTAATATATATTCATCGAAGTGATTTAAAGTGCCTTTAGATTTAGAGTATAGCAAGACAATTGCGACGACTTTCACCTGGCCAAAATAAATCTCTTCCTCCCCCCCCCCCCCCCACCTATTTTCTCCCTTTTTTAGATTTTTAAAAGTCTGTGACCTCTATTCAAAACAGGATTTTATTTCCTTTAATTTACATTTGTTTCCAGGTCAGGCTTGACTAAACTCGACGAATGATTCATGTCATTGTCAGTTTGTGTCGCTTTCAGTATTTGGGTGTTTGTCAGACATTGACGATGACATCGACTTTGGTAATAATTGTTACTCCATCGTAGGAGGAAGAACCGTTGTTGTTCCAATTTGTTGTCAAATCAAAAGGGCGGTGTGTACTTTGTTTTGATAGATTGTTCTACAGCTTACCTACTACCCACTTTCAAAAGCCATTCTGCTACTGCTAATGGCATAGGCATACGTCACTAGTGTTTGCTTTTGGTTCCTTTATCCCAAGCCCCAGATCCATCCAAGAGCTGATATTGATAAGCACCAGTTTGCAAAGGGGCATTTTCAATTTGTACACTGCAAATCTTCTGTTCATGGAGTTGACAGCTCTGTTTGTTCTGGTCTTCCATGGCTGACTTATCTCACACCCAAGAGTGGCCGGTCTTATTTCATTCATCGATAATTGGTCGCTACTTTAGATTTAGATGACACCGTTACGACATCGTAGCCATTTTTATCATCGCGTTCGAACCTTGGGTATGAGGATGACACGGGGGGGTGGTGAAAATATTGTGGGTAGGTAAGTGAAGGGATGGGAAGGGCGTGTTGTGTTTTTTAACTATCGTTGTACAGGTTGTGTATGTGCGTGTGTAAGGGAGTGTGTGTGTGTGTGTGTGCTTTGGTTTTATACATATATATATATATATATATAATATATATATATATATATAATGTCTAGTCACATGACTTTGTGTTCTAACATTCCATGATCATGCTCTGTACAAGAAGGGGTATTTTAAACAATATCAAAATGGAGCGAATGGGGGCAAAAGAGCACACAAAAAAATAATTAAATACAATGAATTATAAAACTAAAGTCGAATCACCTTATTATTATTATTATTATTATTATTATTATTATTATTATTATTATTATATTATTATTATTATTATTATTATTATTATTATTATTATTATTATTATTATTATTATTATGTAATGATAAACTTGACAATGATTGAAAACGATTTTGTCAACGTGAAATACTTTGATTTGTCCGTTTTTCCTCAAATTATGCAATTTGAATTTGATTTCTCATGTGCCGAAATTACATATATATATAATGTATGTTATTGTAACTTTAATGTTATGATACATTTTCATTTGGATCTTAGTTTTCTTCTATTGCTGTTACTTTACTTATATTATATCATTATAATTATGAGTTATATTCTTTCTTCTTTATTTGGATCCAATTAATGTTAAATCACATTGTGAGTCTTGTAAAAGATATTGATTGGTATGTTGCTACACTGTCATTGTCATCACCACCACTGAACACTGATTTGATTCGATTTCGATTTACTTAAAAACACATTCTTCTGATTTGATTTTCTCGTCACTTAAACTTAAATCCCATTTCATGATAATAATTTAAATATGACGGACTAAGACAAGAGACATTATGAATTGAAACACGTGGTTATCAACCGTTAGAAGTTATACTATTACTAGTTATAGATCAGAGATGTTATGTTTTTATTTAAGCGGCACACACTGTCAGTTTTGGCGTTGGTGACCGAGTGGTTAAGCCGCCGGAACTTGGGATCATGAGGTCCTAGGGTCGAATCGGGCAAATCTAGGCCCAACGTATTGTGTGTCCCCGGGAAAGACACCTGACACGTAATTTCCATCAAAATATGCAAATGGATACAAGCAATAGCTTGGGAAATGGGAGTAGATACCCACATTAGACTAGCGTCCTGGCCAAAAGACGTGATTACTGTCACCTGGTCTGCTTGTCGCTATTGACACCAGGATAAGCTCCAGCTTTATATGTGTGCCCTAATGGCTTTGAAGGAACTTTACTTTACTTCAATTTTTACTACACACTGCACTGCCAGTGCCAGTCAAATGATTTGTTTTGTATACGCTGGTGTTGTAACTAGGTGAAGAGCATTACTGAATTTCACCCACCTTTTTTAAGCTTAATACTGGGGCATTACCTTTAAGCTTAATACTGCATTATCTTTTTAAGCTTAATACTGGGGCATTACTGAAATTCACCCACCTTTTTTAAGCTTAATACTGGGGCATTACCTTTAAGCTTAATACTGGGCATTATCTTTTTTACCAAAATTCACTCAATTCTTTTTTTAAGCTTAATACTGGGGCATTACTCAAGTCTTTAATTGTTTTACTACACCTGCCAGTGTCAGCAAAATGATTTGTAAACAGCTGAAGTTAGAAGGTGAAAAGCATAGACTGATTTATTTTACTTTTTGTATTTTATGGTTGTCAATGTCACTTTGCTTTTTTTTGTGGTTTTGTTTTAGGTTTTTTCTTATTCATTTCCTTATTAAATTTTGAAAAAAAGGTTGATTGTCCATGAAGTGATTTTATCTCAATACAACATTTCTGCTTAATTTTGTGTGTCCAGTCATATTACAAACAGATTATATTATTATATAATTAACATGTATGTACTGTGTATTCTTGAAAAGCATTGACATTGAGGAAGAATAAAATGAATTATTTTAAATCAATATTTGTGTCGGGTTTTTTGTTCTTTCTTCTTTGTCTTGATGCCCCATTAGTATTAGTATGTCACTGCCATGCCATGCAAGCACGAACGTATTTTTCGTTAATAGTAATAATAGTAATAATGGTGATGATGGTAATGATGGTAATAATAGTAATGATGGTAATGATGGTAATGATGGTAATAATAGTAATGATGGTAATGCTAGTAATAATAGTAATGATGGTAATGATGGTAATGCTAGTAATAATAGTAATGAGGGTAATAATAGTAATAATAGTAATGATGGTAATAAT
>JAXRKP010000535.1:192500-200000 GCA_037039925.1 Doris montereyensis
TACAGGGCAGTCTGAGCAAAATAAAATTTTAAAAAGCCTACCGAAAAACCCCGAAATCACCCTGTTGTGGATGTGGGTAAATAAAATAAAAAATGTATGAACGTGTGTGAACTTATCGCAATATCTTGTTGTTATTATTATTATGATTATGATTATGATTATGGTTATTATTATTATTATTATTACTATTATTACTATTGCTATTATTATTACTATTATTATTATTATTAGTAGTAGTAGTAGTAGTAGTAGTAGAAGAAGTAGTAGTAGTAGTACTAGTAGTAGTAGTAGTAGTAGTAGTAGTAGTAGTAGTAGTAGTAGTAGTAGTAGTAGTAGTAGAAGAGTAGTAGTAGTAGTAGTAGTAGTAGTAGTAGTAGTAGTAGTAGTAGTAGTAGTGGTAGTAGTGGTAGTGGTAGTAGTGGTAGTAGTAGTAGTGGTAGTAGTGGTAGTAGTAGTAGTAGTATACTCGGCCCAAAAACAACAAAAAAAGAAAAAGAAAAAGAAACTTTGCATCATTCAACTTGATGTAAATTCCATTGCCAAGAGTTAAGAAAACTACTCACCACAATGACAAATAACAATTAAATCTAACTTGGCATAGAAATTCGTGTTGCGGGCGTTGCTGCTGTTGTATCATATAACGTAGATAAAGACCAACAACACAGTGAGGCAAGGCATGTCGGAAGTGAAGGTAATGACACAAGATAACATGAAAGCCTGTTAGCTCGGTTGGTAGTAGCACGCTTTCTTTTCATGACGAGGCGATGGATGCCGACGCAGAGGTCGCGGGTTCGATCCCCATGGTGGCCTGGATTTTGTGTGTGTCTATTCCTTGCATTTGTCTCGTCTTTGTTCCTATGGAGATTTCATATTATATTATGTCATTACATTCACTGCTGCTGTATCAGTAGACCCTACTTGCCTTCTCTCACTCTTTCACTTATCATTTCAACTTGCTGTTTCCTTTTACTTAACTTTTGAGATCGTTGCCTATTGCAATATTAGCATGGGTGACGGGGTAACAATTCATTGAAAGAAAACACCACAACTTTTGACGTCAGTCTTTTTATTACTTTTAACCATTAATGAAACTTTCATCGTGAAAACTTTCATTTTGCTGGGTCCCATATAATATATAATAATAATATAAGTTTTAAATTCGAAAGTGCATCGAGCTTTAAATACTTTGATGCATAGTTTCTTTTTGTTGATAGTTACTATTGGAAAACGATTAGCCACTATTGCTAGTCGTAGTATTAGTACTATTATTAGCCTTAGTTATAGTAACACCGTTACCGTGATGATAATATTGGCAGTTAGTGACTCAGTTGTCTGTGTATTGGAAAAGGATTAGCCACTATTGCTAGTCGTAGTATTAGTACTATTATTAGCCTTAGTTATAGTAACATCGTTACCGTGATGATAATATTGGCAGTTTGTGACTCAGTGACTGATCATGGTACTTCCTACTCCTCCTACCTCTTTTCTCTCCCACGTGACCTTTTACCTTGCTGTTCCCTGATTAGATTTAGAGTTGCCCATGAGATCACCATCTATTATCCTCTTAATTCACCTTGCCTGAGATCACCACAATGGTGGACGGGGTAAATTTGAACTAAGCAAAGAAAGAAACGATTATACTCATTTGCAAAAGAAAATGCACACCTAGTATTTTTTACTATCATTTACCTATTTTAAGGGACATGCCAACTCTTTTTTCAGTGTGGGTGGGGGGGGGGGTAGGGGGATGAATCATGTCCATTTCTATGTTGGTAAACTGAAAAGACCCACACATTGTTGACATTGATGACTTGAATTTCCATGATTTATTCCAGTAGGTACATTTTCAAAAGTTCAGAGATTCAATATCATGTATTTCCGCCTCTTCTTGTTTGGATTACTCGTGCTGTGCACCGACCATAGAATTAGAACGCAGACCGTGCCAGTGCCCATGCCAGTGCCCATGCCAGTGCCAATGCCAGTGCCCATGCCAGTGCCAATGCCAGTGCCAATGCCAGTGCCAATGCCAGTGCCAGTGCCAATGACAATGCCAGTGCCAGTGCCAGTGCCAGTGCCAATGCCAGTGCCAGTGCCAGTGCCAGTGCCAGTGCCAGTGCCAGTGCCAATGCCAGTGCCCATGCCAGTGCCCATGCCAGTGCCCATGCCAGTTCCAATGCCAGTGCCAATGCCAGTGCCCATGCCAGTGCCAGTGCCAGTGCCAATGCCAGTGCCAATGCCAGTGCCAGTGCCAGTGACAATGCCAGTGCCAGTGCCAGTGCCAGTGCCAATGCCAGTGCCAGTGCCAATGCCAGTGCCAGTGCCAGTGCCAGTGTGCCAATGCCAGTGCCCATGCCAGTGCCCATGCCAGTGCCAATGCCAGTGCCCATGCCAGTGCCAATGCCAGTGCCAGTGACAATGCCAGTGACAATGCCAGTGCCAATGCCAGTGCCCATGCCAGTGACAATGCCAGTGACAATGCCAGTGCCAGTGCCAGTGCCAGTGCCAGTGACAATGCCAGTGCCAGTGCCAGTGCCAGTGCCAGTGACAATGCCAGTGCCAGTGACAAATGCCAGTGCCAGTGCCAGTGCCAGTGCCAGTGCCAATGCCAGTGCCCAGTCTTAGAATTTGGGCCGGTGGAATAGCAACTTGAGCATCTCTCAAATCTCTGGTTGCTCTTACTCTAAGGCGTTGTAGCTGAACCGTAGTATTGTGAGCTGATTGATAATCACGACGACACTGGTTCGAGCCCCACGGCTGGCACAGGTGGGGATTTTGCACAACGTTGTACTCTTAGGAAAGGTGCTTCACTCTAATTTCCTCACTTGACTCAGATGTGAATGAGTGCCCAGCTATAGGTAGAGAAAAATCTAGTCTGAGTGTGATTACGAAAAGCCTAACAGGCTTGTGTACTGTATGCTCCCACTGGGAGTTGAGAAGGACTTTGAATGAAATGGCCTGCTGACTAGCTGGGGGATAAATGGTGTACAGTCGGTGAGCCTGCACGTGTGCGGGGATATGGACTATAAATCCATCTTTATCTTTATCTTTATCTTTATCTTTATCTTTCTTGTAGGGTTCTTGGTTTATCGGGTTGCGCTTTTTCTTTCACCTCGATGATATCCCATAAAATGCTCCATGGGGTTGAGATCAAGGCTCAGTGCTGGCCATGGTTGAGGTGTATTTGGCGTTGTTTTGCTCAAGACAGTCTCTTTGTTGTACCGTACGAAATACCCGACGAGCTGCCGCGTTGGCGAGTATGAAGATGAGAATATCGTGCTTTTGTATCAAAGAGGCAATAAGATTTTGTTTATTTCCCCCATGAAATCGCCGCAGAATCAATCCAAGCAAAAGGCGGAAATAGACGATATATGAATCTCGAACTTTGAAAATATACCCGCTCGAATTTCAAGACATCAAGTCGACAATGTGAAAGTCTTTTATATTCATCGATACAGGATTGGACATGATTCATGTTCCACCTAAACGATTTGTTAGTAATGTCAGTCATATACCTTACAATAGGTAAATGAGAGTAAAAATAGCTGGTGTGCAGTTTTGTGTGTGCAAATGAGTATATAGTGGACGAGGTAAATGACTCAATGAATATATGATTATAATATATAATGGACGAGGTAAATCACGCAAATGCAAATGAGTATATAATGGACGAGGTAAATCATGCAAATGCAAATGAGCATATAATGGACGAGGTAAATGCAAATGAGTATATAATGGACGAGGTAAATGACAATGAGTATATAATGGACAAATGACTCAATGAGTATATAATGATTATAAATGTATATAATGGACGCAAATGTAAATGAGTATATAATAATCATGCAAATGCAAATGAGTATATAATGGATGCAAATGAGCATATAATGGACGAGGTAAATCATGCAAATGCAAATGAGCATATAGTGGGTAAAACGCAAATGTAAATGAGTATATAATGGACGAGGTAAATGACTCAATGAGTATAAATGGACGATGGTAAATGACTCAATGAGTATATAATGGCGAGGTAAATAATATAGTATATAATGGACGAGTAAATCACGCAAATGCAAATGACATATAGTGGACGAGGTAAATGACGCAAATGTAAATGAGTATATAATGGACGAGGTAAATGACTCAATGAGTATATAATGGACGAGGTAAATGACTCAATGAGTATATAATGGACGAGGGAAATGACTCAATGAGTATATAATGGACGAGGTAAATGACTCAATGAGTATATAATGGACGAGGTAAATGACTCAATGAGTATATAATGGACGAGGTAAATGACTCAATGAGTATATAATGTAAATGACTCAATGAGTATATAATGGACGAGGTAAATGACTCAATGAGTATATAATGGACGAGGTAAATGACTCAATGAGTATATAATGGACGAGGTAAATGACAATGAGTATATAATGAGTATATACTGGATGAGTATATAATGGACGTAAATGACTCAATGAGTATATAATGGACGAGGTAAATGACTCAATGAGTATATAATGGACGAGGTAAATGACTCAATGAGTATATAATGGACGAGGTAAATGACAAATGTAAATGAGTATATAATGGACGAGGTAAATGACGCAAATGTAAATGAGTATATAATGGACGAGGTAAATGACGCAAATGTAAATGAGTATATAGTGGACGAGGTAAATGACGCAAATGTAAATGAGTATATAATGGACGACGTAAATGACGCAAATGTAAATGAGTATATAGTGGACGAGGTAAATGACGCAAATGTAAATGAGTATATAATGGACGACGTAAATGAAATGACGCAAATGAGTATATAATGGACGAGGTAGTATATAATGGAATGACGCAAATGTAAATGAGTATATAATGGACGAGGTAAATGACGCAAATGAGTATATAATGGACGGGGTAAATGACGCAAATGTATAAATGAGTATATAATGCACGAGGGTAAATGACGCAAATGTAAATGAGTATATAATGGACGAGGTAAATGACGCAAATGTAAATGAGTATATAGTGGACGAGGTAAATGACGCAAATGTAAATGAGTATATAATGGACGAGGTAAATGACGCAAATGTAAATGAGTATATAGTGGACGACGTAAATGACGCAAATGAGTATATAATGGACGCGGTAAATGACGCAAATGTAAATGAGTACATAATGGACGAGGTAAATGACGCAAATGAGTATATAATGGACGAGGTAAATGACGCAAATGAGTATATAATGGACGGGGTAAATGACGCAAATGTAAATGAGTATATAGTGGACGAGGTAAATGACTCAATGAGTATATAATGGACGGGGTAAATGACTCAATGAGTATATAATGGACGGGGTAAATGATTCAATGAGTATATAATGGACGTAAATGACTCAATGAGTATATAATGGACTCAATGAGTATATAATGGACGGGGTAAATGACTCAATGAGTATATAATGGACGGGGTAAATGACTTAAATGAGTATATAGTGGATAAGGAAATGACTCAATGAGTATATAATGGACGGGGTAAATGACGCAAATGTAAATGAGTATATAATGACGCAAATGACTCAATGAGTATATAGTGGACGAGGTAAATGACTCAAATGTAAATGAGTATATAATGGACGAGGTAAATGACTCGATGAGTATATAATGGACATAAATGAAATGAGTATATAGTGGACGAGGTAAACGACAGTTAATGGCAATCCCGCCTAGTACTAGTAGTTAGTTAGTAGTAGTAGTAGTGTAGTAGTAGGCTTTCTTCTTGACTTTCACTCTTTTTATTTATCTTTCATCTTGCTACTTCCTCTTAATTCGTCCCGAGGTCGCTGCATGCAGTGGACGGGGGTAAATTGCAATGAAAGTAGAGTATGCATTATATAAATAATAATATGGAGATTTCTATAGCACCCATACATCGAGATGCTCTAGGCGCTTTACAATATCAAAGAAATACAAGAAAGAGTCAATAAAAATTGACAACAACATCAGAAATAAGTCTCTCGAAAATAATATGTTTTCAATCGTTTTTTTAAGGAATGGATGTTAGGGCTGTTCTTGATGATCATTGGCAGAGAGTTCCAGACTATGGCACCATTGAATGAGAAGGCTTTCATGTCTAATTTCATATTTTTAATAGGTGAGGTAAGGAGGGATTTATTCCCAGACCTCAGTGGGCGGGGTGGCTGGTATACCAGTAACAGTTCAGAAAGATATTCTGGAGCTGTTCCATGTAGTGAGTTGTAAACCGTGCAAGCAATCTTGTTATAAAAAAGGCTCATTCAACAGAAACAGCACTGATTCGTGCCCATCAATTCTCGCATGTTTTCAATGCGGGATTCCATTTGTAATTTGACCGATGTTTCATCAGAAGAAGAGAATGGAATGTAAACTTGTGTGTTATCTGCATATAGATGAAACTGAAGTCCTTGGTCGGTTATAACATCACACAGCTGTGTAGTATACATGCTGAAGAGCATTGGTCCCAGGATTGAACCCTGTGGTACACCGTATTTTAAGATCAGTTCCGTCGATGATTTTTTTTATTGATGGTAACAATTTGGGTTCTGTTAAATAGGTAACTCTTTAGTCACTCAAGTGCAATACCCGATATGTTGAAACGCTTCTCGAGAAGAGATATGAGTAATGCTTGATCGATTGTATCGAATGTGACACTTAGATCGAGTAGTACCATCATGACGCATTTCTTGTTGTCAACTTCTGTGGCAATGTCGTTGAGGACACAAATCAGTGCTGTTTCTGTTGAATGAGCCTTTTTTTATAGGCAGACTGAAATTTGGCGCTTTCCCACTCAGATGGATATGGGTGTTGAGTCGGTTAAAGATGATCTTTGATAGAAAATTCAAATTTGACACTGGGCGATAGTTCTTTAATTCCTCTTTATCAAGTTCTTTAATGGAACAACTGAAGCTTTCTTCAGACAGCCAGGAAGATCGCTGTTTTGAAGGCTTTCATTAACGATTGATGAAATAGCATGAGCGAGTTCATGAGCACAATATTTCAATAGCGATGTTGGGGTAGGATCTAATGAGCATGTCTTATTTTGCATACTCTTTAGGAGACCGGCGATCTCAGTGGAATTTGTGGCTTCGAATTTAGACAATTTTGATGATGCAGTTGTCTGCGTTGGTTCAAGGTTCAATCCAGTTTTGAGTGATTCCCCATCAAGTTGGCACCTAATGTTTTGAGCTATCTCTGTGAAGTAGTTATTGAGTTTTTCACAGAGTTCGGATTCTGAATTACTGGTAGGCAGACTGTCTTTTGATGAAGTACAGTTTCTTAGTCCGTTGATTATTTTGAATAATTCTTTGGGATCGCCTCTCTTGTCAAGAATTGTTTCCTTTAAGTATTTTCTTTTGGCATCTGTAATCAGCTGGTTTGTTTCGTTTTTAGCCAATCTGTACATTTCTTTGTTGATTTCCAGTCTAGTTTGCATCCAAAGCCTTTCCATTCTCCGTCTTTTTCGTTTT
>JAXRKP010000535.1:210000-217500 GCA_037039925.1 Doris montereyensis
GCTTTAAGAGCTTTCATTGCTAGACTAGGCAACAACGTAAAAATATCAGGAGGAGTAATAGGTAAAGAAGGAGAGACAACAACTACTCCAAATGGAGAGAGACTAACAGATTTGTGCCTAAAGAACAACATGAAAATAGCCAACCACCTTTTTCCTCATAAATATATCCACAACTATATAAGGATTGAAAAACATCAGGGTGTATTTAGACCAGGAGGAAGTGTACAAGAGCACATATTTACAATGAGACATATAATAGTAAAAGTCCTTGAGAGAAACATTGACTTGCACCTGTGTTTTATTGACTCAGAAAAGGCATTTGACAATGTGGGGAGGGACGAACTATGGCATTCCTTAAAAGAACACAATGTAAAGCAAAATTTAATAAAAGTCATTAAAAGTTTTTATAGTAAACCAACATGTGCGGTGAGAGTAGCTGGAAACATATCTGAAGAATGTGATGTACATACAGGAGTGAGACAGGGTTGTATCCTAAGTCCTCTTTTGTTTATCACATTTATGAATTGGGCAGGAGAATTTAGAGCAAGTTCAAATCTACAGTTACCTAGGAGTAATGACTAACACAGAGGGAAAACTAAGAGAAGAAATCAGCCAGAGAATCCAAAAGACAATGACAATATATAACCATATAGGAAAGGCATTTGTAGGTAAACAAAAATTGTCAACAAAAACCAAAATGGCAGTATAAAATACAGTTTGTTGTCCTACTCTCCTCTATGGCAGCGAAACCTGGACCTTAGACAGTAGAGAATACAGCAGAGTACAGGCAGTTGAAATGGAATGTCTAAGAAGAGTAGTAGGGAAAACTAAAAGAGACAAAATCAGAAACACAACAATAAGAGATCAAACCAAAGCAGATGGCATTAAAACTAACATAGAAATAGATCAACTGAGATGGTTTGGGCATGTAAATAGAATGAATGGCCGTATAATAGCTAAATCAGTATACAATGCTTAACCCCAAGGTAAAAGATCAAAAGGCAGATCTCGGAGAGAGTGGGAAGAAGATATAAAAGAGGCAAGTTAAAGCAAAGAAATTTAACTTTTTTTCGAAGGAAACAGAAAATGTCAAGACAGGGCAGCCTAGAGAAAGATCATCTCGGGCATCTGAACCCATACACTGGAACTTGGAAGATAGAATTAAAAGTGATAAAGAAAGAATAAATAAATGTGTATGTACTCTTGCATATTATAAATGATATGTGTGTATATCATATTTTTGTGTGTTATGTCTATTTTAGTATGCACAGCAAATCTCGATTTTTAACTAGCTCTGATTCAGCGATACGTCGGACGCAACGAGGTCATTAAAATCCCCGATTAGTTTTCTGAATGGTAAAGACACCCTGGGGCCCAGCTAGTAAAGGAATGAGTGACCTCGGATACAACGGAACGAGATCCAGTATCCGTTTGACTGGCATCATTACATACTTAGAGTTCTCAACACAAACACAAAACCAAAATAAAGTCACTGAGGCCATAGAACATCTAGCTAGTTGCCAACATGGCTCTACATCTATGACGAATTCGATAGTCCACAGGTAAAAGATAGTGAGTTCGCGCCCCGCCAACGGTTGAAAATTATTTCCATATTTTTTGCAGCGAAATCTAACCACCCCCTCCTCCTCTACCCCCCCCCATCCTGGTCCATGGATATGATCGACACTTAGTCCCATCGGAGACGGACGATAAAAAGGAGATCCCGAGTGCAGATCAACACACCACTCTGTACACGTTAAAGATCACATGACTGTTTACAGGGCAGTCCGAGCAACATTAAAAGTCCTACCAAAACTCCCGAGATCACCTTAGTTGTGGATGTGGGTAAATCAAATCAATTTTTTTTTTTAAATACGTCTATGAGCGTACCTGTACATGTAGAGAGGGTGGGAAGGAAAGGAGCTAGGGGGGTGGGGTCAGGGAAGGAGGGGAGGGGGAGGAGAGTCACTTAGTAGATGTCAAGTGTCAAGGTCAGTGTTGGTTGGGACAGCGAGTGAGCGATGCCAATGCTATACATGCATGCAGGCGGATAGCGGTGATTGGGGTCGACTAGTAGTTCACACCGTAACTTGTTTCCCTTGTTCACTCACCGCCTGTCGAGTCACTCTTGACGTGCGATGCTGAGTGATATTCATACATCTTCACTTTGCATAAATATACGCGTGTCTCGAAACAGGTTGGCACCTTAAAAAAAAAAAAAAAAAAAAAGCGTTTTAAGCTGTGAACGAAACAACCCGATATACAAAACGGATAGATCTAGATCTAGATCTAGATATAGCATCAACAAAATCAAGTGCGTTAGCGTTCAAGGGAAATAATTCATTAATAATTATTTAAGCCGAGACACCTCACATTCAACGAGACCTCGTCTTCAAACGAGAACTCCGGGAAGGTCCCGACGATCTCGTTGAATCCGAAGTTTACTGTATATTATAATACTACGTAGGAAGTAAGAAAGGTAAGATAAGATAAGATAAGATAAGAAGAATATTTATATTGCGCCTTCCCTCAGAAGAGCTCAAGGCGCATTACAAGCAAAACGATTACACAGACATGGCATGCTATCGCTAAAACATTTGACATAAAACAGATGCATCAATAAAAAAATAGTATCACAATCAATTCAGTAAAAGCACGCAATTCAATAAAATTCATCTTAATATGTTGGAGAAGTAGTGGATCTTCAAGCGAGATTTCAGTATATTCAAAGACTCTGCAGACTGGACGTCCCATGGTAAAATGTAGGTAGATAGATATGTGTATTTTGTATGTAATTTGTCTCGGTCCATCACCCCTCCCCCCCCATCCACACCGCCCTCTTTTCCTCCTCCTCCTCTCATCCCCTCCCCTCCCCTCCCCTCACTTCACTTGTACTTGTACTACCTCTCCTTGCAGGCAATGCCATCGAGTGTTTCTCCGCCCAGTACGAGCTTGGCATGGCCCAGAGGGAGTACGCTCGTTCCTACTGCTGGCTGAAGAACACCTACACCGCCAGGCCAGACCAAACTCTGCCCTTGCTTACCTCGGAGCGACGTGCGGGGGAAATTCCTATTACCAATGGGTTTGTGACAACAGTCTTACATTATATTTATAGCCTTTTTTTGTTGTTGTGTGTAATGTTAAAATATTTTTAAAAATGCAGTCTGGAATAGTACTGTAAGTATTCTGATCTAAGAAGAGGCACCTCGAGATCACGTAGTTGTGGATCTGAGCACCTCGAGATCACGTAGTTGTGGATGTGAGCACCTCGAGATCACGTAGTTGTGGATGTGAGCACCTCGAGATCACGTAGTTGTGGACGTGAGCACCTCGATTCAGTAGTTGTGGATGTGAGCACCTCGATTCAGTAGTTGGGGATGTGAGCACCTCGAGATCACGTAGTTGTGGATGTGAGCACCTCAAGATCACGTAGTTGTGGATGTGAGCACCTCGAGATCACGTAGTTGTGGATGTGAGCACCTCGAGATCACGTAGTTGTGGATGTGAGCACCTCGAGATCACGTAGTTGTGGATGTGAGCACCTCGAGATCACGTAGTTGTGGATGTGAGGCAACATCAAATCAACAAAGCAAATCAGATCCAAGAGGCGCCGGTGGTTGAGTCGGTAGATATAGCGTCTGACTGCACATGACGGGATGCCCCATTTCGATTTCGATTTACAATCCGGACAACTGTTGATTGTTTTTTTGGGGGGATTTTTTAATGGCCCACCGACTTGTTGAACCAGCAACCCGAAATTGGTAGCTAGGGTCTGCTCAGGCTCGGCGAAAGTTAAGGCAGCGTGGAAAGGAATGGCAAACTACCACATTGTGCCGTCTGCCTACAAATCTACCACATTGTGCCGTCTGCCTAGAAATCTACCACATTGTGCCGTCTGCTTAGAAATCTACCACATTGTGCCATCTGCCTAGAAATCTACCACATTGTGCCATCTGCCTAAAAATCTACCACATTGTGCCGTCTGCTTAGAAATCTACCACATTGTGCCGTCTGCTTAGAAATCTACCACATTGTGCCATCCGCCTAGAAATCTACCACATTGTGCCATCTGCCTAGAAATCTACCACATTGTGCCGTCTGCTTAGAAAACTACCACATTGTGCCGTCTGCTTAGAAATCTACGACACTGTGCCATCTGCCTAGAAATCTTACATAGTATGCCGTCTGCTTAGAAATCTACCACATTGTGCCATCTGCTTAGAAATCTACCACATTGTGCCTTCTGCTTAGAAATCTACCACATTGTGCCATCTGCCTAGAAATCTACCACATTGTGCCATCTGCTTAGAAATCTACCACATTGTGCCGTCTGCCTAGAAATCTACCACATTGTGCCGTCTGCCTAGAAATCTACCACATTGTGCCGTCTGCCTAGAAATCTACCACATTGTGCCGTCTGCTTAGAAATCTACCACATTGTGCCATCTGCCTAGAAATCTACCACATTGTGCCGTCTGCCTAGAAATCTACCACATTGTGCCGTCTGCCTAGAAATCTACGACATTGTGCCGTCTGCCTAGAAATCTACCACATTGTGCCGTCTGCCTAGAAATCTACCACATTGTGCCATCTGCCTAGAAATCTACCACATTGTGCCATCTGCTTAGAAATCTACCACATTGTGCCGTCTGCCTAGAAATCTACCACATTGTGCCGTCTGCCTAGAAATCTACCACATTGTGCCGTCTGCCTAGAAATCTACCACATTGTGCCGTCTGCTTAGAAATCTACCACATTGTGCCGTCTGCTTAGAAATCTACCACATTGTGCCGTCTGCTTAGAAATCTACCACATTGTGCCATCTGCCTTAGAAATCTACCACATTGTGCCATCTGCCTAGAAATCTACCACATTGTGCCGTCTGCTTAGAAATCTACCACATTGTGCATTGTCTGTCTTAGAAATCTACCACATTGTGCCGTATACTTAGAAATCTACCACATTGTGCCATCTGCCTAGAAATCTACCACATTGTGCCGTCTTCCTAACAAACTACTAAATATGATGATATGATATTATGATATGATGATATGATATGATGATATGATATGATGATATGGTATGATGATATGATATGATGATATGATATGATGATATAATATGATGATATCATAAGATGATATGATATGATGATATGATATGATGATATGATATGATGATATGATAAGATGATATGATATGATGATATGATATGATGATATAATATGATGATATGATATGATGATATGATATGATATGATGATATGGTATGATGATATGATATGATGATATGATAAGATAATATGATATGATGATATGATAAAATGATATCATATGATGATATCATATGATGATATGATCTGGCATGATATGATGATATGATATGATATGATATGATATGATATGATATGATATGATATGATGATATGATATGATGATATGATATGATATGATGATATGATATGATATGATGATATGATATGATGATATGATATGATATTATGAGGATATGATATGACGACATGATATGATGGCATGATATGATATTATATGATGATATGATTTGATGATATGATATGATGTGATATGATGATATGATATGATATGATGTTATATGATGATAGGATATGATGTGATATGATGATATGATATGATGATATGATCTGACATGATATGATGATATGATATGATATGATATGATATGATATGATATGATATGATATGATATAATATGATGATATGATATGATATAATATGATATGATATGATATGATATGATCATATGTCATACTCGCCCACACTCAACACTTTATATTTCTATATAAATTGTTCCATTTATCATAGAATTTATTGTTTTCGGAATAATTAATACATTGGTTCATGTGTTGTTGTCATTACACTATTGTACTATGAACGTAATCTTTTACAAAGCACTGTCATCATCGTCGTTATGATCATCATAATCATTCATCATCATACTGATCATCATCAGCATCATCAACATAATCATCTTCATTATGATGATGATGATGATCATCATCATCATCATCATCATGGTCATCATCAACAACATAATCTTCTCCATCATCATCGTCGTCGTCATCATCATCATCATCATCATCATCATCATCTTTATCATCATCATTATCATGAACATAATATTCCTCATCATCATCGTCGTCATAATCATCATCATCATCATCATCATCATTATCATCATCAACATCAACATAATCTTTATTATCGTCATCATCATCTTCATTATCATCATCATCGTTGTCATCGCCATCTTCATCAATATCGTTATCATCAACATAATCTTATTCATCATCATCATCATCATTATCATCATCTACATCAACATAATCTTCTTCATTATCATCGTCGTCATCATCATCATCATCATCATCATCATCAGCAGCATCATCATCATAATCTTCTTGATCATCATTATCATCAACATAATCTTCATCATCGTCATCGTCATCATCATCATCATCGTCAACATCATCATCATCATCATAATCTTCGTCATTGTCAACGTCGTCGTCGTCATCATCATCATCATCATCATCATCATCATTATCATCATCATCATCATTATCATCAACATAATCTTCATCATTGTTATTGTCATCATTATTATCATCATCTTCATCATCATCATCAACATAATCTTCTTCATCATCGTCATTGTCATCATCATCATCTTCATCATCATCATCATCATCATACTCTTCTTCATTGTCAACGTCGTCGTCATCATCATCATCATCATCATCATCATCATCATCATCATCATCATCCTCATCATCATAATCTTCTTCATTGTCAACGTCGTCGTCATCATCATCACAATCATCATTATCTTCATCTTCAACTTCCCCAACCTCATAATACTATCCATACAATCAACAATATCAGCAGTTACTAACTGATCCACCAACAATCCCCTAGACGCTCCACGCCGACCCCCCACACCCCACACCCCTCTTAACTCACTCACCCCCCTCCTCCCCCCCCCCAGTACCGGCCAAGGTGAGAACCAAGGGCCGTCTGCGGGTCAGGGTGCACACTACACTGATGATGTATCGTTGTCGTTCTCATTGCTGACACTAGGCACGTTCACAGTAATAGTTATAGTTATTGGGCCCGGTAGCTCAAGCAGTAGCTGTTCACACCGATGAAGGAATAAGCAGCCGTCACCATCATCGTCCTTATCATCCTTCTCATCATCACTATTCATATCATTATCATTGTCATCATCATTACTATTCATGAAATTATCATTTATCTTCATGATCATCATCACCATCATCACCACTATTTATGTGATTATCGTTATCATCATCATCATCATCATCATCATCATCATCATCATCAACATCATCATTTTCATCATCACTATTCATATCATCCTCATCATCCTCCTCATCATAACCACCATCATCATTACTATTCATCATCATCATCATTTCATCACCATCGCTATTCATATCA
>JAXRKP010000535.1:225000-250000 GCA_037039925.1 Doris montereyensis
ACACGCTTTTGAAACATCATTGGTAATAATAATAATAACATACTCAGTTATGCATTTTTTATTAATAAATCGAGCGAAAATAGTTGGCAACGAACAAAAGATTGATGCACTCGGCATCGATAATGTCTATCATAGGTTCCCCCCTCCCCTCTCTCCATTGGGTACTATGTTATTCTGTCATGCATTTACTCGCACTAGGTACATAGAGTTCGGACTGGGACTTTTGAAACATGCCGAAAGTGAATCTCGAAATGTGAAATGGCCGGAGGTTCCATTCTTCCCAAAGACTACATTCTGTGATTTTGAGGTCTGGCAACAAGCTAACGTCAACACGTAAGCCATTTTGTATTGACATAACTGTGTTCTCTCTTCTTTCAGCGTCTTTTCCTTGCCTTCTCGACTCGCTGTGGAGCACAGGCCATCAACCAAGAGCCGCCAGTATTTCCTATTCTGTGTCAACGTCTACAGCTCTCCCCAGGTTCCCCCTCCCCCACGTCTCACCATCTCCGTCTTGATCTCACTCCAGGTTATTCTTGGTCGCCCTCTAGATCTTTCCCTTTCGGGGTTTTCCCCAGGGAGCTTCATCATTCTCTGAGACAGAGATCTTCTCTCCTCTGAAGTAGACATATTGACGTTTCTCTTTATCCTTGTTTTTGTAGCGTTTGACCCCCCCCCCCCCCGGGAGAAGAGCTGCTAAACCCCCCCCCCCCCCCCCCACCTCCCAAACCTGGAGGGCCAGGTGGCTCTGTTTCGGGGATACCACCTAGTCGCCATTTAGTCGCCTCTTACGACACGCTAGCATCACGTCAACCCTAGTCTAAACATCAGTGCTGGGAGCTGCACGGCTTCATTCTTCTTTGATTAGAAGTATTCTACATAATACATAGAGACATTGCGATTTTGTTGTACCAAGTCGTACTGATTTCATGGCTTGCCCACGGTTTCTCTTCTTTCTTGTGGGCGGTCCATCGATGACGATGATGACTGGGGTTGGAGGTTACAATGGTGGGAGTGGACTGCCAGGCCTGCGTTGGACTTGCAAAGTTGTTTTTTAATTTTAAATACATAACAAGCATCAATCTAAAGGCTGTGAGCCCGTGGTTTCACTATGTCTGACAGTGTGTGCTTTGAGGTGCCTCGCCTTTCTGTCTCTTTCGACTGAGGCCGTTGTCTGGCTGACAAAAGCGGTTCGCCACTTGGGGTTGGTTCTTAGCGTTCCTTGTGTAGGTAGAAACATCGATTGCTCACGTCTTCGTTATGGCGTTTCACCGTGTCCTTGGATCGGGACGTCTGACCTCCTCTCTCTTTTAGCTGCCATTGCAGATTACTCCGTAGAAGATGGGTTGTTTTTTTTGGGGGGGAGACGATGATGTGTCATTCATTTTTTCACATGGACTATCCATCTTAGTGTATAGGTGGTATCTGTGGGCGAGAGGTTAGGCTGCTGGACTGGGGATCACGAGGTCCCGGGTTCGAATCCTGGAAAAAGCCAGATCCGACGTTGTGTTCCTTGGGAAAGACACTAAACACCCATTGCCCTACTCGACCCAGGTGCAGACTGGAGTACAAATACTAAGTTTGGGAGTAAAAACCTCCGCCAGACTAGCCTCATGTTCAGGAGGTGATTATCACCCGTTCTGCTTTACGCTATAGAAATCGGGAAACGCACCGGCTCTATGGGCCGTAACGGCCTTGAATGAACTTTTATCCATCTTAGCTGGGCAGATACGATTGAGACTTCCAACTTCCACTCTTACCGTTTTAGTTCGTTGGATACATTTTTTCATTTTTCATACTTTACCTGCCCAAGAAATCCTCAGCAGTTAATTGTCGAAGCTGTACGGAGGTGAGTTTCTTGATGTGTTTACGGAATAGAATAATAATAGTAATAATAATAATAATAATAATAATAATAAAAAATAATAATAATAATAATAATAATAATAATAATAATAATAAATTAAATCTTTACTGTCCATTCAAGGCAACTTTTCGTTTGACATAGTGCCTATGGGAGATCGAAAAAACATGGGATATACATTGAGATTGGCAATCGGAAATTGTAAATTGGAAATTGGATGTAGTTCGAAAGATAATAATATAAAGCCATGCATTCTTCTTTACTGAATGAGTGAACACTAAAATGTTGCCCACGGCGTGTCGTCTGTGCGACCTGGCGCGATGCAGTCGCGACTTGTTCTGCCCTTTGAACTGTTTCGAATAAACAGTAGATCTGCAGTACGTTTCCATGTAACAAATGACAACTGCATTGTTTTAGCCACTTCAGTCACAGCTGCTGTTGTTTTGTTATAATCCTCTAAGAGGCTACACAGCCACAACTCACTTTCTTCTGACGTCATCTTTCAACCGTTACGTTAGTGTCAGTCTGGATGGATTGATTGAATGATTGCTTGATTGAAATTGATTTTAAAAAGGGAATCGAGTAAGCACATGGCAATCCTTGCATTGGGCCCTCTATAACTTAGCATTACGATTCATCGTAACAGCCACGATAGCGTTGATAGAAGCATGCTGTCAACAGTATCCCGAAATGTCTACCCATTGATTATAACTACTAGCTTTTAAATTAATTTCGTTTACTTAGTCTTGATCTTATTTTGTATAGCTACAATAGATGTTTTACAAATTATTTGCCATTTTGAATTTTTATCTCTTTATACCTTGCCTTTTATTTTTGACGCACATTGGGATAAATATTATTTTATTGATAAATAAAGTACCTTATTTGAATTTGAATTTGAATACATGCGGATGGTTGAAATATGATCCATGATTTGATTTCAACAATCAGTCAATCAATGTTTGGCTCTCGCTATTAACCACTTACGGTTTTCCTCTCCTTTGGTTCCATGCAATCAAATCGCTATTACGAAAATGTGTTGTCCACAGCTACACCATCCAGTGTACGCTGCCCATCAACTTGTTCAACGAGAAGATCTTCGCATTCCTCTGGTTCTGGATGACCATGGTGACTTTTGCCAACGGTTTCAATCTGGCCTACTGGCTCTACAAGTTTTACTTTGGGGTAAATATTTCTTCATCATCATCATCATCATCATCATCATTGCCTTTTCACCCTATACCAGGGTATAGGCCACGAACAACAGACTTTCACTTACGCCTATCTTTGGCAACTCTTGATAAGTCCTCCGCCACAAAAGACTCCATCTCCTCAAGTCATCCTCCACTAGCTTTCTCCAGATTAATCTGTATCAAATAGTTATTTTAAAAAATATTTCTTTTACAATTTGAATTACCTATGTACAACTAAGGTGATTTCGGGGTAGGGTGGGGGTGGGGGGAGGTTGGTAGGATTAAAAAAAATAAAAAAATTGGCTAGACCGCCCTGTAAATAGCCAAGGAATATTTAACATGCACATTGTGTTGTGATCTGCACATTGGATTTCCTTTTTTTTTTAATCGCCTGTCTCCGATGGGACTAGGAGTCGATCTACCTCCTGGGGGAAATTTTCAACCTCGCCTACGCTTGAAACTGCGACCTTTGCCCCCCCCCCCCCCCTCCCCCACCCCGCTCCTCACGAAATTAGATGGAAAACAATAAGACTCCACTTACAGCCCTTTCGCTGGATGGTCACCGGATTTTTCTGTCTGGGCAGCTCTCTATATCTATATCATATATATATATATATATATATACAAAACTGTACATCTCAAACTTTGACCGCTCTAAACTCATGAACCACTACACCCACAACCTCCAGATTTCGCATGTAGATTGCAAATAGCCTGCTTTAGTATCTTAGCGAATAAACTCTTGGGTCAAATTAGTGTTTTAATTGATTAGAAAAGGATTGGTTTGCCTGCGATCCACGAAACTTTTTATTGTTATTTTTATTCATTCCTCCGTTTTCGGTCATTAGATCTGCGGTAATAAAAAAGCTCGCCGAACTTAAGTATCGAATACTGTACCGGTACTTGATATCGTCCTTTATGTAGTTCATCGTAGAAAAAAATAATGTGGTAAAAGAGTAATCATAATCATCATTGTCTACGGGCATGCTTGTATATAACACTGTACATCTCAAATTTGACCGCACAAAACTCAGGAATCACTGCACCCACAACCTCCATATTTCCCATGTAGATTTCAAATAGCCTGCTTTAGGTTCTTAACGAATATACTATTGGATCAAATCATTATTTGAATTGATTGCCTGCGATTCACGACATATTTAAATTTTCGATTTCCGATCATTAAAATAAAACGCCCGCATAACCTCAGTATCGAGTACTAATTTCATCAATGAATCGTACTTGATATCACCAGTAACCAATACAGTGGTTCAAGAGACCCAACTTTACAATAAAGAGAAATCATAATACAACATCATTTACGTCCATGCTTGTATATATATATATATATATATATATATATATATATATATATATATATATATATATATATATATATATATATATATATATATATATATATATATATATATATATATATAATATTATGAGTTGGTTCGTTCTTTGTTGACCAAAGACTCTGTTGCCAGGCCACTAAGAGTAATCAGATTTCACATGTAGGCTCTAATAAATGATCTCAAGATCGTCTTCATTTTAGGTAGTTTCCTACTAGAAGCGACGTTTGATTTTCGTAAATTTCATTAATTCCCGTCTTTGAGAAGAATTTTCTCTCCCCTCCCCCCCTCCCTACACACAGAGATTAAGTTAGTGTGATAGTTCACTAACGGCTTTTAAAACAGCACTAAAAAGTGTATGCCAGGATTCTGGAAATGAGACTAAGCAAAAGAGTAGAGGATCAGATTGAAGAACATCAGAGTGGATTTAAACCAGGAAGAAGCGTACAAGACCACATATTTACAATTAGACAAATAATAGAAAAATTCCTTGAGAGAATCATTGACTTGCACCTGTGTTTTATTGACTTAGAAAAAGGCACTTGACACTGAGGAGGGACGAACTATGGCATTCCTTAAACGACCACAACGTAAAGCAAAATTTAATAGAAGCCATTAAAATGTTTACAACAAAGCAACATGTGCAGTGAGAATACCTGGAAATCTATCTACAGAATTCGATGTAGATATAGGAGTAAGACAGGGTTGTATCCTAAGTCCTCTTTTGTTCATCACATTTATGGATTCAGTCGCAAAGGTATCCTCAAAAAAGGAAGAAAACGAATGTAGGTATGTGGAAGCTCAAACCAGTAAATGTATCAATGCCTTCATTTGCTGATGATTTAGTTCTGTTTGGAAAATCAGAAAGGGACCTCCAATCGAATGTCAACATGATAAACCATGGATTAAATAAAAGCGGAATGAGAGTAAATGCAAAGAAAACCAAAACAATGCTAGTAACTAGGGAAGCTAAAACACAAAATCTTAAATTGGGCAGGAGAATTATGAAGTTCAAAGCTACATTTACCTAGGAGTAATGATTAACTCAGAGGGAAAACTAAGAGAAGAAATCAGCCAGAGAATCCAAAAAGCAAGTGCAATATATAACCATCTCGGAAAGAAATTTGTAGGTAAACAAGAATTGTCAGCAAAAGCCAAAATGGCAGTATACAACACAGTTTATTGGCCTACTCTCCTCTATGGCAGCGAAACCTGGACCTTAGACAGTTGGGAATACAGTATAGCACAGGCAGCCGAAATGAAATATCTAAGAAGAGTAGTAGGAAAACTACAAGAGACAAAATCAGAAACACAACAATAAGAGATCAAACCAAAGCAGATAGCATAAAAACTAAGATAGAAATGAATCAACTGAGATGGTTTGGGCCTGTTAACAGAATGGATAACAATGGAACAGCTGAATCAGTATACAGTGCTAAAACTCAAGGTAAAAGACTAAAAGGCAAACCTCGGACAAAGTAGGAAGAAAATTTAAAAGAGGCATTAACGCAAAGAAATTTAACTTTCACGGAAGGAAACAGAAAATGTCAGGATAGGGCAGCCTGGAGAAAGATCATTTCTGGTATCTAAACCCATACACCGAAAGGTAGAATGGGAGCTGATAAAGAAAGAAAGAAAGAGAATCATTTTCATTCACCTAAGCCGCCATTTTGCACAGGTTTTGTAATTAAAAAGTTGGAATATTAATGTTCATGCCTACTTATGTAACCTGAGTATCGAATACCGACCCGATCTAATAATCGTACTTGGTATCAACTGGGGTTTGACAGGCTTGTATGATAATACTTTATTTTTATTATTATTATTATTATTATTATTATTATTATTATTATTATTATTATTATTATTATTATTATTAAATTATTATTATTATTATTATTATTATTATTATTTTTATTAGTATTATTATTATTATTATTATTATTATTATTATTATTATTATTATTATTATTATAATTGTTGTGGCAATATTAAAAATCCTACCAAAAAAACCCACCGAGATCACATTAGTTGTGGATGTGGGTAAAATCGCATGAAAACCAACTAGATGAACAGATTGTAGTACGACTAGTGTTAGTGTGAGAGTGTCCGATATGTTTCCCAACGTATCTACCAGCCAGCACCTAAAAAGCGAAAGCGGAACCAGTTGACACAGGGGTAAGTTGTCTCTTGGGAATCCCACCTCCCCCACCCCTCTTCCCCGTCTGGCGCCTACACCGAAAGTGCCGAGTTGATTGATTACGCAGTGCAAGCTGCTCTTTGACCTCAGCTTGATTTCGGAAACTTCCCCACCATCTTTCCCGGCTTTAATGGAGACAGAAGACAAACGGCTTTCCAAAAATTGTGATATGCCTCTACATCGTTTATATCGACTTGGTGAGTGCTACACTGTTTTTTTCTTTCTCATTTGTATATCGAATAATGTTTATATTCCTTTATTGTTTCTCGATTTATTACATTAAAACATGTCAGTTAGGTGTGTAAATATGGGATCAAATGTGGTTCACTGTGCCCTGGGGTATGCTGTCACAGTTTTAATTGGGCTGGTTGTCTCTGTGACACTTCACCCCTGCCAGTTTTTCATCGTGGAACAACATGCTGCCGGCATTTTCGAGACTTCGCTACGATTTTCTCTAATTTGAAATTAATTCCGAAACATTGCGCACAAAGATATCGTTTGGATAATATTGACTTTATATGTTTGAAGCAACGACAACACATGTTAAAATAAGTGGTTCGGGAGTTATGACTTTAATTTAAGGTTCATTTATTTAAAAAGTTTTCATACCAAACTTGTGCCTTTATCAAATGTATTGTTATCTGCATATTTGCTTATGATTTTGTTCTCCCAACAGTCATCATCGTCTCAACTTCAACATGGCGAGGAACTGCTAAAGGAAGACCAAGAGAGGCTCGCAGAATACTCCAGCCGCCGCCGTACTTCAGGCTGTCCGTAGAGCGAAAGTTGACAACGTTTCTAGTAGAGCGAAAGTTGACAACGTTTCTAGTAGACGAAAGTTGACAACGTTTCTAGTAGAGCGAAAGTTGACAACGTTTCTAGTAGACGAAAGTTGACAACGTTTTTAGAGCGAAAGTTGACAACGTTTCTAGTAGACGAAAGTTGACAACGTTTCTAGTAGACGAAAGTTGACAACGTTTCTAGTAGACGAAAGTTGACAACGTTTCTAGTAGACGAAAAAAGTTGACAACGTTTCTAGACATGAAAGTTGACAACGTTTCTAGTAGACGAAAGTTGACAACGTTTCTAGTACAACGAAAAGTTGACAACGTTTCTAGTAGACGAAAGTTGACAACGTTTCTAGTTTACGAAAGTTGACAACGTTTCTAGTAGAAGTTGACAACGTTTCTAGTAGACGAAAGTTGACAACGTTTCTAGTAGACGAAAGTTGACAACGTTTCTAGTAGACGAAAGTTGACAACGTTTCTAGTAGACGAAAGTTGACAACGTTTCTAGTAGAGCGAAAGTTGACAACGTTTCTAGTAGACGAAAGTTGACAACGTTTCTAGTAGACGAAAGTTGACAACGTTTCTAGTAGACGAAAGTTGAAAGTTTTTAGTAGACAGTTGACAACGTTTCTAGTAGACGAAAGTTGACAACGTTTCTAGTAGACGAATGTTGACAACGTTTCTAGTAGAGCGAAAGTTGACAACGTTTCTAGTAGAACGAAAGTTGACAACGTTTCTAGTAGACGAAAGTTGCCAACGGTTCTAGTAGAGCGAAAGTTGACAACGTTTCTAGTATACGAAAGTTGACAACGTTTCTTGTATACGAAAGTTGACAACGTTTCTAGTATGCGATAGGCTGCCGAAGAACGCAGCCCCAATTATAGGACATTGGCTCAGTTTTGCCAAAAGGCTACTGATGAAAACCTTCAAACCACTTTAACGACACCCATCTTTTCTATTAGATATCAAAAGCATCGCCAAGCTTTCAATGAGGGTCTCGAACGTCAGCTGTGATATCTGCTACTACAGTCTCATGCCAAAGGACGTCAAGGCAGTTGGATAGACAACTAGTCCCATTGGAGACGGATGATGAAAAGGAACACTCTGTGCACGTTAAAAGATCCCTGGCTGTTTAGAGGGAATCTGGGCACAATTAAAAATCTTACACACAAAAAAAAACAAACAATCCAACAACCCTGAGATCACCTTAGTTGTGGATGTGGGCAAATCAAATTTTTTAAAAAAAAACATGTAGAGAGAGAGACAGAAAAACAGAGATGGCGATGGGGATAGAGCGAGGGTGAGAGGGAGAGAGAGAGAAATATATATATATATATATATATATATATATATATATATATATATATATATATATATATATATATATATATATATATATATATATATATATATATATATATATATATATATATATAGAGAGAGAGAGAGAGAGAGAGAGAGAGAGAGAGAGAGAGAGAGAGAGAGAGAGAGAGAGAGAGAGAGAGAGAGAGAGAGAGAGAGAGAGAGAGAGAGAGAGAGAGAGAGAGAGAGAGAGAGAGAGAGAGAGAGAGAGAGAGAGACAGACACACAGAGAGAGACAGAGAGACAGACAGAGACAGAGAGAGAGAGAGAGAGAGAGAGTGAGGGGGGGAGAGAGAGGGGGGTTATTCTCTTCTATTGCTCTAAGTCATCACTACGCTATGTGTTCACTGCTCATAGCTAGAGATTGTTGTCTTATCCTCATATCATAGTGAAATAATTATAAATGGTTTATAACTTGCATTTGTTTCTATTGTTCTTCATTTTTATATCGTCGTATTTTGTTGATTCCCGTAGGCGTTGATCTCTGATCTTTCAGGCTTGATACACCGTTTACTACAAAGGGTTAACTGAACTCATTGGACTGTTTTCAAAATGTATCCTTGTTCTTCATGACTTGAGAGTATCAATAAAATGGTACATTTGACCTTGCACCTGTTTCTGCAGCCAAAAGATGGATGTTGTGATATATTATTGGATGCTTTACGTCTTGTCTTGTCTTGTCTTGTCTTGTCTTGTCTTGTCTTTTCCTGGGGCAATTATTTTAATTGTCTATAATAAATACATACACCAAGTGTTAATCTAGATTTGCATGTTTTCTTCTGATGTACGTTAGTTTTTCTAATGCCTCGACAGCATCAGACTGGAAAACGCTCCGGTCAAACTTAGTCTTAGTAATTGCTACACCTCTCCTCCACGAGTTTCACTGGCTGCCTGCTGAGAAAAGAATTGTATATACGATAATAGGCGCTATTGTTTACACAACTCTCAACAGTGACAGACGCCATTTACATCAAAGACCTTTTGAATATCTATACCCCGACATGAAACCTAAGATCAAATAAGGACAAAACTATCGAAGTAAACTCTATAATAACTCGTAAAATCGGTGAACAATCTTTTGAATTCTCGGCTCCCCATTTCTGGAACTCTCTCTCCTTCCCTCCCCCCACCCTCCCTCCCCCACACACACATATTAACTGTGCTAACGGCTTTTAAAACAGGACTAAATTCATTTTTTAACGTTATGACTACGTTTTACCCTATTATGTACATGTGTTACAAGGCGCTTTAGAGCCTGTTTTGTATGGGGGTAAAGCGCTATATAAATGTCATTTATTATTAAAGCTGAACGTATGCTATTTTGGAGGAAATGTTTATTTAGATTTCTTTGAAAATCCACCTGTGTCACTGACAGAATAAGCGTGTAGTGTAAAGCGAGGCTGGGTCTTTGCTGAACCGTGACTCAAGTGGTGGACAGAACGCTTTGTTTGGTTTTCATTGTTTTGCTTATCTAAGTCAATCATAGACGTTGATCTCTGGTTTCAAACGAGGCTCTGAAACTCTGATTTGACCTTTGGCTTTAATCGTCAATGGATTTAAGAGTACATACAAAACATTAGGGACCTCTCCGATTTTTTTGATTTTTTCCTCTATTTTTTCTCTATTATTGTTATGGGGGGAGGGGGGGGTAAGTTTTAATTTACCCAAGATGAGAAGATGGTATTCTACTAGGGGGAGGGGGGGAGAAAGAGAAAACGCAATTGTGTCCCGGCAAATATCTCCATGGCCAAATCGGGCTTCCCACTTACCAGCCTATCACCACCAGTACGATGCCAATTTTGGACAGAGCTACAAGATCGACTACAACAAATGAAATCGATCTATGATGAATGTTGCATGCATTGTCAAATTATGCATTGTCACGTTATGCATTGACACACGTTATGTATTGTCACGTTATGCATTGTCACGTCACGTTATGAATTGTCACGCGTTCCATTGCATTGTCACGTTATCCATTGTTACATTCAGGTTATACATTGTCATTGTCACGTTATTGTCACGTTACTCATTGTCACGTTATCCATTGTCACATTACGTATTGTCACGTTATGCATTGTCAGGTTATACACGTTATGCATTATCACGTTATGCATTGTCACGTTATGCGTTATGCACGTTTTTTGTCGTTACGTTACATTATCCATTGTCACGTGCATTGACACGTTTTTGTATTGTCACGTTATCCATTGTCACATTACGTATTGTCACGTTATGCATTGTCACGTTATGCATTGTCACGTTATCCATTGTCACGTTATTATGCATTATCACGTTATCCATTATGTTGCATTGTCCATTGTCATATTATGCATTGTCACGTTATGCATTGTCACGTTATGCATTGACACGTTTATGCATTGTCACGTTATGCATTGTCACGTTATGCATTGTCACGTTGTTGTATTGTCACGTTATGCATTGTCACATTATGCATTGTCACGTTAAGTGGCCGACACGTTTTTATTGTCACGTTATGCATTGTCACGTTTTTAGCTGTCACGTTATGCATTATCACGCTATGCATTATTACTGCTATGCATTGTCACGTTATGTATTGTCATGTTATGCATTGTCACGTTATGCATTGTCACGTTATCCATTGCTCTATGTATTGTCTCGTTATGCATTGTCACGTTATGCATTGGCACATTATGCATTGCCACGTTATGCATTGACACGTTATGCATTTCACGTTATGCATTGACACGTTATGCATTGTCACGTTTTGCATTGTCACGTTATGCATTGTCACGTTGTTGTATTGTCACGTTATGCATTGTCACATTATGCATTGCCACGTTATACATTGACACGTTTTTGTATTGTCACGTTATGCATTGACACGTTTTTCCATTGTCACATTATTGTCACGCTATGCATTGTCACGTTATGCATTGTCACGTTATGTATTGTCACGTTATGTATTGTCATTTATGCATTGTCACGTTATCATTGTCACATTATGTATTGTCACGTTATGTCTTAATGTATCACATATATGCAGACAATACTCAGATCTATAGTTTGTGTCCTGACTCAGATATGAAACAAAACAATTACTATCTATGACAACTGCTTTAAAGAAATAAAAACATGGATGACGGAGAATGAGCTAAAATTAAATAGCGACAAGACCGAGTCAATCTTCGTTGGTAGAAAAAGAACAGACACATGGCTATAACTTATGCATTGAAAACAACAACATACCACTAATGTGGAAAGTGAAAAACATGGGTGTAATACTCGACAGTAATTATCAATGAACGAATATATCACAGAAGTCGGAAGGAAATAATTTACACCTTAAGAAACATCAACAAGATTGGGCAATTTTTGACAACTGATTCCTGCAAATTATTACACCCATTCTTTGTAAATTGGATTATGCCAACTCCTTATTTTTCGACCTTTCAAACTGGAGAACTAAATCGAGTTCAAAAGCTCCAGAACTACGCTGCCCGTCAGTTGTACTGCAGAAAAAGAAGAGGAATGACGCCGCACCATTGCTCCAAGATCTGTACTGGCTTTCATTCCCAATTGTCTTCTATTGTTTATTATTTGGAGGCGATTAAACATTTGGTCCCAAAAGTGGTCACAAAAGTGGTCACGTGGACATGCAACATTTGCAACAAAGCAAGTTCCTTCAAGGCCTTTTAAGGCCCATAAATCCGGAGCGTATTCAGGTTTCTATAGCGTGAAGCGGGAGCAAGCGACAATAATCACCTCGGTAGTTAGTGGCAAGGCGTCGACCTCTCAATCAATAGGTCGCATCTTTAAGCCCCGGCGGTTGTTTAAAACATTTCTGGACTCTTTTCGAGTAAAACCCAACTCCCATCCCACCCCCTCCCACACAACCCCACCACCCCCTCCCCTGGTCAAGATAGATGGATAGACACCTAGTCCCAAAGAGGACAGACCATAAAGGAGGCCACGTGAGCAGACTCCAAAACTCTGTCCCGGCAAAATCCCAAAATCTAGCAAAACCCCCGACATTATCTCAATTGTTGATGTGGGTAAAATGATATAAAATCAAATACAAAAGAATCTTCTTGTTTTGAAAATCATTAATCAATCTGTCAGAGTTATAGTGCTTTTTTTCATTGCATTTATACCATAATTGTAAAAAAATAAATGAACGGTCCTTGTTTTCATTTAGTTCATCATAACAACAAAAACATGAGAATGCCGACATTATCCACAGAGCGCCGATCAAATACAGGTATATATAGTCCGTCACCAGCATTCATAATGGTATTGATTGTCGCCATGCCGTTCATTCATGATGTCAATTCAACTGCAAATAACTCCAACAAGTACCACGACACAAGGAGGCAGTTTTACACCATCGATTGTTTCTGCAGCATCAAATACTTCTACAACATTAGTCAATCTTACACCAGCAGCTAATATTACACCACCAGCCAGTCTTACACCATCAGCCAGTTTCACACCATCTGCCAGTCTTACCCCATCAGCAAGTCTCAAACCATCAGCCAGTCTTGGACCATCAGTCAGTCTTACACCATCACCAAGTCTTACACATTTAGTCCGTATTACATCATCACCAAATATTAAAACATCACCAAGTGTTACACCATCAGCCAGTCTTACACCTTCACCAAGTCTTACACCGTCACCAAGTCTTACACCATCACCAAGTCTGACACCTTCACCAAGTCTTCTTACACCTTCACCAAGTCTTACACCATCAGCCAGTCTTAAACCATCCAGTCTTACACCTTCACCAAGTCTTACACCATCAGCCAGTCTTACACCTTCACCAAGTCTTACACCTTCACCAAGTCTTACACCATCAGCCAGTCTTACACCTTCACCAAGTCTTACACCTTCAGCCAGTCTTACACCTTCACCAAGTCTTACACCTTCACCAAGTCTTACACCTTCACCAAGTCTTTACACCTTCACCAAGTCTTACACCATCACCAAGTCTTACACCATCCAGTCTTACACCTTCACCAGTCTTACACCTTCACCAAGTCTTACACCATCAGCCAGTCTTACACCATCAGTCAGCTTACAAGTCTTACACCATTCACCAAGTCTTACACCATCAGCCAGTCTTACACCTTCACCAAGTCTTACCATCACCTTACACACCAGCCAGTCAGCCAGTCACCAGTTTTACACCATCAGCCAGTCTTACACCTTCACCAAGTCTTACACCTTCACCAAGTCTTACACCATCAGCCAGTCTTACACCTTCAGCCAAGTCTTACACCATCAACCAGTTTTACACCTTCACCAAGTCTTACACCTTCACCAAGTCTTACACCATCACCTTCACATCAAGTCTTACACCTTCACCAAGTCTTACACCATCAGCCAGTCTTTACACCATCACCAAGTCCGACACCTTCACCAAACCTTACACCATCACCAAGTCTTACACCTTCACCAAGTCTTACACCTTCACCAAGTCTTACACCATCACCACCTTTACACCATCAGCCAGTCTTACACCATCACCAAGTCTTACACCATCAGCCAGTCTTACACCTTCACCAAGTCTTACACCTTCACCAAGTCTTACACCTTCACCAAGTCTTACACCTTCACCCAGTCTTACACTTTCACCAAGTCTTACACCATCACCAAGTCTTACACCATCAGCCAGTCTTACACCATCAAGTCCGACACCTTCACCAAACCTTACACCTTCACCAAGTCTTAGACCTTCACCCAAGTCTTACACCTTCACCAAGTCTTACACCTTCACCAAGTCTTACACCTTCACCAAGTCTTACACCTTCACCAAACCTTACACCTTCACCAAGTCTTACACCTTCACCCAAGTCTGACACCTTCACCAAGTCTTACACCTTCACCAAGTCTTACACCATCAGCCAGTCTTACACCATCAGCCAGTCTTACACCATCCAGCCAGTCTTACACCATCAACCACCTTTACACCATCAGCCAGTCTTACACCTATTCACCAAGTCTTAAACCATCACCAAGTCTTACACCATCACCAAGTCTTACACCATCACCAAGTCTTACACCATCACCAAGTCTTACACCATCACCAGTCTTACACCATCAGCCAGTCTTACACCATCAACCACCTCAAGTCTTACACCATCAGCCAGTCTTACACCATCAACCAGTCTTACACCATCAACCAGTCTTACACCATCACCAAGTCTTACACCATCACCAAGTCTTACACCATCAACCAAGTTTTACACCATCAGTCTTACACCATCAGCCAGTCTTACACCATCACCAGTCTTACACCATCAACCACCTTTACACCATCAGCCAGTATTACACCATCACCATCAAACCAGCACCATCAGCCAGTCTTACACCATCAGCCAGTCTTACACCATCAACCAAGTCTTACACCATCAGTCTTCAAGTGTTACACCATAACCAGTCCATCACCAAGTCTTACACCATTTACACCATCAAGCCAGTCTTACACCATCACCAAGTCTTACACCATCAGCCAGTCTTACACTTTACACCATCACCAGTCTTACACCATCAACCACTTACACCATACACCATCAGCCAGTCTTACACCATCAACCACCCTTTACACCATCAGCCAGTCTTACACCATCTTACACCATCAGCCAGTTTTACACCATCAGCCAGTCTTACACCATCAACCACCTTTACACCATCAGTCCACCTCTACACCATCAACCACCTTTACACCATCAGCCAGTCTTACACCATCAGCCAGTCTTACACCACACCATCAGCCAGTCTTAAACCATCAACCACCTCTACATCATCAACCACCTTTACACCATCAGCCAGTCTTTACACCATCAACCACCTTTACACCATCAACCACCTCTACATCATCAACCACCTCTTACACCATCAACCATCAACCAGTCTTACACCATCAACCACCTTTACACCATCAGCCAGTCTTTACACCATCAACCACCTTTAAACCATCAGCCAGTCTTACACCATCAACCACCTTTACACCATCTAAAGCCACCATCAGCCAGTCTTACATCATCAACCACCTTTACACCATCAACCAGTCTTCTAAACCACCACCACCTTTACACCATCAACCACCTTTACACCATCAAACCATCAACCACCTTTACACCATCAACCACCTTTTACACCATCAGCCAGTCTTACACCATCTAAACCATCAACCACCTCTACATCATCAACCACCTTTACACCATCAACCACCTCTACACCATCAACCACCTCTACATCATCAACCACCTCTACACCATCAACCACCTCTACACCATCAACCACCCCCCACCACCTCTACATCCCCCCCACCACATCCCCCACCATCCATCCCACCACCTCTACATCCCCCACCACCTCTACATCCACCATCCATCCCCCACCTCTACATCCCCACCACCTCTACATCCCCCACCACCTCTACATCCCCCACCACCTCTACATCCCCACCACCTCTACATCCCCCCACCACCTCTACATCCCCCCACCTCTACATCCCCCACCACCTCTACATCCCCATCCCCCCACCACATCCACCACCTCTACATCCCCCACCACTCTACATCCCCACCTCTACATCCCCCACCTCTACATCCCCCCATCCCCCACCTCTACATCCCCCCACCACCTCTACATCCCCCCACCTCTACATCCCCCCACCACCTCTACATCATCCCCCACCTCTACATCCCCCACCACCTCTACATCCCCCCCACCTCTACATCCCCCACCTCTACATCCCCCACCACCTCTACATCCCCCATCCCCCTCTACATCCCACCACCTCTACATCCCACCACCTCTACATCCCCCACCTCTACATCCCCCACCACCTCTACATCCCCCCCACCACCTCTACATCCCCCCACACCTCTACATCCCCCACCACCTCTACATCCCCCACCTCTACATCCCACCATCCCCCCCCACCTCTACATCCCCCCACCTCTACATCCCCCACCACCTCTACCCACCACCTCTACATCCCCCCCCACCTCTACATCCCCACCACCTCTACATCCCACCACCTCTACATCCCCCACCTCCATCCATCCCACCTCTACATCCCCCATCCCCCCACCTCTACATCCCCCACCACCCCTACATCCCACCTCTACATCCCACCTCTACATCACCCCCATCCCCACCACCTCTACATCCCCCACCCCCATCCCCACCTCTACATCCCCCCCACCTCTACATCCCCCACCACCTCTACATCCCCCACCACCTCTACATCCCCCCCACCTCTACATCCCCACCCCCCACCTCTACATCCCACCCCACCACCTCTACATCCCCCCACATCCCCCACCTCTACATCCCCCCACCTCTCATCCCCCACCCCACCACCTCTACATCCCCACCTCTACATCACCCCATCCCACCTCTACATCCCCCACCCACCTCTACATCCCCCCACCTCTACATCCCCCCCCCCATCCCCACCTCTACATCCCCCACCACCTCTACATCCCCACCTCTACCACCTCTACATCCCCCCACCTCCACCATCCCACCCTCTACATCCCCCATCTACATCCCCCCACCTCTACATCCCCCCACCTCTACATCCCCCCCACCTCTACATCCCCCACCTCTACCACCTCTACATCCCCTCTACCACCTCTACATCCCCCCCACCTCTACATCCCCTACCTCTACATCCCCCCACCTCTACATCCCCCCCCACCTCTACATCCCCCCCACCTCTACATCCCCCACCACCTCTACATCCCCCCACCCACATCTACATCCCCCCACCTCTACATCCCCCTCTACATCCTCTACATCATCCATCCCCCACCTCTACATCCCCCCACCCCCTCTACATCCCCCACCTCTACATCCCCCACCCTACCACCTCTACATCCCCCACCTCTACCCCACCTCTACATCCACCACCTCTACCCACCACCTCTACATCCCCCTCCACCTCCTCCACATCCCCACCACCTCTACATCCCCCACCTCCACCTCTACATCCCCCCCACCTCTACATCCCCCACCACCTCTACATCCCCCACCACCTCTACATCCCCCCCCTCCACCTCTACATCCCCCACCTCTACATCCCCCACCTCTACATCCCCCACCACCTCTACATCCCCCACCACCTCTACACATCCCCCACCACCTCTACATCCCCCCATCCACCTCCACCTCTACATCCCCCACCACCTCTACATCCCCCCACCTCCACCTCTACATCCCCCCCCCACCTCTACATCCCCCCACCACCTCTACATCCCCCACCACCTCTACATCCCCCCACC
The DNA here is from genome assembly GCA_037039925.1 of Doris montereyensis. NCBI lineage: Eukaryota > Metazoa > Mollusca > Gastropoda > Nudibranchia > Dorididae > Doris > Doris montereyensis. The sequence continues at coordinate 243,041 of JAXRKP010000535.1, forward strand.
CCACCACCTCTACATCCCCCCACCTCTACATCCCCCACCACCTCTACATCCCCCACCTCCCCCCACCTCTACATCCCCCCACCTCTACATCCCCCCACCTCTACATCCCCCCACCACCCCCCCCCACCTCTACATCCCCCCCCCCACCTCTACATCCCCCCACCTCTACATCCCCCCCACCTCTACATCCCCCCCACCTCTACATCCCACCCTACATCCCCACCTCTACATCCCCCACCCTACATCCCCCCCCACCTCTACATCCCCACCACCTCTACATCCCCCCCACCTCTACATCCCCCCACCTCTACATCCCCCCACCCCATCCCCCACCTCTACATCCCCCCACCTCTATCCCCCCCACCATACATCCCCCCACCTCTACATCCCCCCACCTCTACATCCCATCCCCACCCATCCCCCCACCTCTACATCCCCCCACCCACCTCTACATCCCCACCACCTCTACATCCCCCACCACCTCTACATCCCCACCACCCATCCCCCACCACCTCTACATCCCCCCACCTCTACATCCCCCACCCCCCCCACCTCTACATCCCCCCACCTCTACATCCCCCCACCTCTACATCCCCCCACCTCTACATCCCCCCCCACCTCTACATCCCCCACCACCTCTACATCCACCCCACCACCTCTACATCCCCCACCTCTACATCATCCCCACCACTACATCCTACATCCCCCCCACCTCTACATCCCCCATCCCCCACCTCTACATCCCCCCCACCTCTACATCCCCCACCACCTCTACATCCCCCCCCCCTCTACATCCCCCCCACCTCTACATCCCCCACCTCTACATCCCCCACCTCCATCCCCCCACCTCTACATCCCCCCCCACCTCTACATCCCCCCTCTACCTCCTACATCCCCCCACCACCTCTACATCCCCCCCCTCTACATCCCCCACCACCTCTCATCCCCCATCTACCCCACCACCTCTACATCCCCCCACCCCCATCCCACCTCTACATCCCCCCACCACCTACATCCCCCACCACCTCTACATCCCACCTCTACATCCCCCCCACCTCTACATCCCCCACCACCTCTCATCCCCACCCCACCCACCTCCATCCCCACCACCCTACACCACCTCTACATCCCCCCACCACCTCTACATCCCCCCACCTCCATCCCCCCACCTCTACATCCCCCACCACCTCTACATCCCCCACCTCTACCATCCCCCATCTACATCCCCCACCTCTACATCCCCCACCTCCACCACCCCTCTACATCCCCCACCTCTACATCCCCCACTCTCTACATCCCCCCCTCCATCCCACATCCCCCACCACCTCTACATCCCCCCACCACCTCTACATCCCCATCCCACCTCTACATCATCCCCACCTCTACATCCCCCCCCACCTCTACATCCCCCACCACCCCACCTCTATCACCCATCCCCCCACATCCCCACCACCTCTACATCCCACCTCTACATCCCCCCACCTCTACACCCCACCACCTCTACATCCCCCACCTCTACATCCCCCCACCTCTACATCCCCACCTCTACACCCCCACCACCTCTACATCCCCCCCCATCCCCCCACCCTCTACATCCCCCCCACATCCACCTCTACATCCCCCACCTCTACATCCCCCCCCCCCACCTCTACATCCCCCCCCACCTCTACATCCCCACCCCCATCCCCCCACCTACATCCCCCCCTACATCCACCCCCACCTCTACATCCCCCACCTCTACATCCCCCTACATCCATCCCACCTCTACATCCCCACCTCTACATCCACTTCTACATCCCCCACCTCTACATCCCCACCACCTCATACCCACCTCTACATCCCCACCTCTACATCCACATCCCCCCCCACCCTCATCCCCCACCTCTACATCCCCCACCTCTACCCCACCTCCATCAACCACCTCTACATCCCCCCCACCTCTACATCCCCACCACCTCTACATCCCCCACCTCTACATCCCCACCACCTCTACATCCCCACCACCTCTACATCCCACCTCCATCCTCCACCTCCCCCACCACCTCTACATCCCCTCTACATCCCCCTCTACATCCATCCCCCCCACCCCACCACCTCTACATCCCACCTCTACATCCCCCACCTCTACATCCCTCTACACCACCTCTACATCCCCCCCACCTCTACATCCCCCACCTCTACATCCCCCCCACCTCTACATCCCCCACCACCTCTACATCCCCCCCCACCTCTACATCCACCACCTCTACATCCCCCCACCTCTACATCCCCCCACCACCTCTACATCCCCCCACCACCTCTACATCCCCCCACCTCTACATCCCCACCACCTCTACATCCCCCACCTCTACATCCCAACCACCTCTACATCCCCCACCACCTCTACATCCCCCCCACCTCTACATCCCCCACCACTCTACATCCCCCCACCTCTACATCCCACCTCCCATCACCTCCTCATCTACACCTCTAAACCATCTCTACATCCCCACCTCCTCCATCCCCCTCTACATCCATCAACCACCTCTACATCCCCCACCTCTACATCCCCCCCCCTCTACATCCCACCCATCAACCACCTCTACACTATCTACCACCTCTACATCCATCAACCACCTCTACACATCAACCACCTCTACACCATCAACCACCTCTACATATCCACCCTACATCCCCCACCTCTAAACCATCAACCACCTCTACATATCTACCACCTCTAAACCATCAACCACCTCTACATATCCACCTCCACATCAACCACCTCTACACCATCCCCTAAACCATCAACCACCTCTACATATCAACCACCTCTACACCATCAACCACCTCTACATCAACCCCACCTCTACATCATCAACCACCTCTACACCATCAACCACCTCTACATCCCACCACCTCTACACCATCAACCACCTCTACATCAACCACCTCTACACCATCCCCCTCTACATCTATCCCCCACCTCTACAACCACCTCACATCCCACCTCTACACATCAACCACCTCTAATCCCCAACCACCTCTCTACCATCAACCACCTCTACACTATCTACCCCGTCCAAACCATCAACCACCTCTACAAACCATCAACCACTTCTACACTATCTACCATCCTCCACCATCAACCACCTCTAAACCATCAACCACCTCTACACTATCAACCACCTCCAAACCATCAACCACCTCTACACCATCAACCACCTCTAAACCATCAACCACCTCTACACCATCACCACCTCTACACCATCTACCACCTAAACCATCAACCATCACACCACCTCTACACCATCAACCACCTCTAAACCATCAACCACCTCTAATCTACCCCGTCCAAACCATCAACCACCTCTACACTATCCAAACCAACCACCTCCAAACCATCAACCACCTCTAAACCATCAACCACCTCTAAACCATCAACCACCTCTAAACCATCAACCACCTCTAAACCATCAACCACCTCTAAACCATCAACCACCTCTACACCATCAACCACCTCTAAACCAAACCATCAACCACCTCTAAACCATCAACCACCTCTAAACCATCAACCACCTCTAAACCATCAACCACCTCTACACCATCAACCACCTCTAAACTATCAACCACCTCTACACCATCAACCACCTCTACACTATCTACCCCGTCCAAACCATCAACCACCTCTAAACCATCAACCACCTCTACACTATCTACCACCTCAAACCATCAACCACCTCTAAACCATCAACCACCTCTACACTATCTACCCCGTCCAAACCATCAACCACCTCTAAACCATCAACCACCTCTACACTATCTACCACGTCCAAACCATCAACCACCTCTAAACAATCAACCTCTCTACACTATCTACCACGTCCAAACCATCAACCACCTCTACACCATCAACCACCTCTACATCATCAACCACTTCTACACCATCAACCACTTCTACACCATCAACCACTTCTACACTATCTACCCCGTCCAAACCATCAGCCACTTCTAAAGCAAATAGGAAGTTAATAAAAACCAACAGATAACTGGAACCAGACAAGCAAATAGGAAGTTAATCAAACCAACAGATTATTTAAACCAGACAGACAGATAGGAGCATATGAAATTTATTCAGGGAATCTATGTTGGTGTAGGTTCTTATAGACAAAGATTTTATTGTGATTTTTATTGGCAGAAAATAAGCTTTCGGAAAATATCATCAGTTTTTATTTCTCTCCTATATACAGACACTTGACTAATTTATGTAACGTTAAAGTCATCAGCTTCAGGTAATAATCGTTCTTCAAATCAAAATTGTAAACGCCTATGTCATCGTAGCCAAAATGCTCTATGTTATTATTTGCATTGAAGATATCAGTGTAGTAAGCATAAATATATTATCTTTGCCAGCATCATTTTCATTGTACCCAATATCAACGTTATCACCTTTCTTCTTCTTCTTCTTCTTCTTCTTCTTCTTCTTCTTCTTCTTCTTCTTCTTCTTCTTCTTCTTCTTCTTCTTCTTCTTCTTCTTCTTCTTCTTCTTCTTCTTCTTCTTCTTCTTCTTCTTCTTCTTCTTCTTCTTCTTCTTCTTCTTCTTCTTCTTCTTCTTCTTCTTCTTCTTCTTCTTCTTCTTCTTCTTCTTCTTCTTCTTCTTCTTCCTCTTCTTCTTCTTCTTCTTCTTCTTCTTCTTCTTCTTCTTCTTCTTCTTCTTCTTCTTCTTCTTCTTCTTCTTCTTCTTCTTCTTCTTCTTCTTCTTCTTCTTCTTCTTCTTCTTCTTCTTCTTCTTCTTCTTCTTCTTCTTCTTCTTCTTCTTCTTCTTCTTCTTCTTCTTCTTCTTCTTCTTCTTCTTCTTCTTCTTCTTCTTCTTCTTCTTCTTCTTCTTTTTCTTCTTTTGCGGCACTTCTCCCTCCTTCTTCTTGTCAATATCCCTCTTTGCACATTTTTCTTGGTTATTTTTGCTCTATCTAGAAAAGGTAGCATCATAGCCGATCTCAACGTCTACGTCCACCTTCCAAAGCTAGACCCTGATGTGCTAGAGACAGAGCTCACTCAAAAGGTGTTACCTGCGCTTGAGTCAGATCCAACAGTCGATAAGAAATACCTTCATGACACTTTGAATGTAAACAAAGGTAGGTACACAAGTGTATTGTAATGCATGCAATGAAAAAGTCAAAGAAAGAAAAAAAGAAAACAAAAAGAAATCAATTACAAATAATATGTGCCCTTTAAAATGTCAACTTTCGTAACTTATTATTGCATTTTCGTGTCAGCAATCGAGGATGTTGAGAAAGCAGTTCTTAATCCCTGCTTAGCCCAGAATCCATGCCAAGAGAACCACACGTGTGTTTCCAATGGCTTAAAGACAGCTTACTGTACTTCAAAACCCAGCCAATACTGTGAAAATAATGGAACGTGTTATCTGAATCTGGACTTGGAACCGATATGTAGGTATATGGATTAGATAAAATGTATCAATTTAATTCAATTCAATTCATTTCGATTCAATTCAAATCAATTCAATTTAATTCAACTTATTTCAATTCGTTTCAAAATCAAAATATTGACCACTTATTCTCAGAGAAAGCTTCATTAACAGGTTAACTTCTTGTTTGTCTGTGTGTCCGGGCAGTGGACAGGTAAGCAAGCACCTATACGGGGAATAGATTATCCCGCTTCAACGAGTTTCCTGCTGCCTTGCAGGCGGGTCTTGGCCGACCAAAGACTAAGGGAGTTAACCTTGACAGAAAATAACAACCTGCTGCCTTGTAGGCTGGTCTTGAATGACTAAAGGCTAAGGGAGTTAACCTTGACAGAAACAAACAAGGTCTGGTAGGGGGCCTCAAGGTGGCAGCCCAACTATCTACCTAGGATACAGTGGGCTAATCCCTGCTTATCCAAAACCAAACTGATTCAGAGAAATAAATATAATATAACCAGCTTGATCTTTCGAAGACGAACTGGGAAACGAATACGAGCTGTGCTTTTGGAACATAGAATGTTAGGGCAATAAATGGTTATTAGATCCTGTCATATCATAGTAAATGATTTCGGTTATTAGATCCCCTCATATCAACTTAAATGTTTTCAGTGATTAGATCCCATCAGTCGGGCAGTGGACAGGTAAGCACCTGTACGGGGAGTAAATGATCCCGCCCTCCACGAGTTTCCTGCTGCCGTGCAGGCGGGTCTTGGCAGACCAAACGCTAAGGGAGTTAACTCTGACAGAAAACAACCTGCTGCCTTGCAGGCCGGTCTTGAGTTGACCAAAGGCTAAAGGCGTAATCCCTGACAGAAACTAACAACCTGTTGTCTTGCATGCTGGTCTTGAATGACTAAAGGCCAAAGGAGTTAACGCTGACAGAAAATAACAAGACCTGGTAGGGGGTCTCAAGATGGCAGCCCCACCATCTACCTAGGGTACAGTGGGCTAATCTTCTGCTTATCCCAAACCAAACAAATTCAGAGAACTAAATATAATACAACTGGCTTGATCTTTCAAAGACGAACTTGGAAACAAACACGGACTGTGATTTTGGAACATGGAACGTTAGAGCAATAAATGGAAAAGAGTTAGAATTAGCTGAAGAAATGGAAAAAGTAGATATTTAGGCCATTACAGAAACAGAGAAAAAAGGACAAAGAATAGAAAATGTAGGACCGAATCATATTTTAATCTTCTGAGGAGTAGATGTCAAAGATAGAGCTAGAGCTGGAGTAGGCCTTCTCTGTCTCTGTCTCTGTCTCTGTCTCTGTCTCTGTCTGTCTCTGTCTCTGTCTCTGTCTCTGTCTCTGTCTCTGTCTCTGTCTCTCTCTCTCTCTCTCTCTCTCTCTCTCTCTCTCTCTCTCTCTCTCTCTCTCTCTCTCTCTCTCTCTCTCTCTCTCTCTCTCTCTCTCTCTCTCTCTCTCGCTCTCTCTCTCTCAATCCCTCTCTCTTTCTCTCTTTTCTCTCCCTCTCTCTCCTCTCTCTCTCTCTCTCTC
>JAXRKP010000535.1:262500-270000 GCA_037039925.1 Doris montereyensis
CTCAGTTCTTGATTTCCCACAAGATTGAAAATAGAGAAATGATATGATGAGCCTTTAATGAAAGTTGATATGATGAGATCTAATCATTGAGCACACTATGTTGATATGATGAGATCTAATCACCGAAATCATTTAAGTTGATATGATGAGATCTAATCACAGAAAACATTTAAGTTGATATGATGAGATCTAATCATTGAGCACACTTATGTTGATATGATGAGATCTAATCACCGAAATCAAAATCGATATGATGAAATCTAAGTTGATATGATGAGATCTAATCACAGAAAATATTTAAATTGATATGATGAATCTAATCATTGAAGCACACTTATGTTGATATGATGAGATCTAATCACTTGAAATCATTTAAGTTGATATGATGAGATCTAATCACAGAAAACATTTTAAGTTGATATGATGAGATCTAATCACAAAGAAAACATTTAAGTTGATATGATGAGATCTAATCACAGAAAACATTTAAATTGACATGATGAGATATAATCACAGAAAACATTTAAGTTGATATGATGAAATCTAATCACAGAAAACATTTAAGTTGATATGATGAGATCTAATCACAGAAAACATTTAAATTGATATGATGAGATCTAATCACAGAAAACATTTAAGTTGATATGATGAATCTAATCACATAAAACATTTAAATTGATATGATGAGATCTAATCACAGAAAACATTTAAATTGACATGATGTGATCTAATCACAGAAAACATTTAAATTGATGTGATGAATCTAATCACCAAATATTTAAGTTGATGTGATGAATCTAATCATCCAAAAAACATGTATATTGATGTGATGTGATCTAATCACCAAACATTTAAGTTGATGTGACAGAATCTAGTCGTCAAAAAACATTTATGTTGATGTGATGTGATCTAATCATCAAAAACATTTATGTTGATGTGACAGAATCTAATCACAAAAACATTTATGTTGATGTGACAAGAATCTAGTCATCAAAAAACATTTATGTTGATGTGACAAATCTAGTCATCAAAAACATTTAAGTTGATGTGACAGAATCTAGTCATCAAAAACATTTATGTTGATGTGACAGAATCTAGTCATCAAAAACATTTATGTTGATGTGACAGAATCTAGTCATCAAAAAAACATTTATGTTGATGTGACAGAATCTAGTCATCAAAAAACATTTATGTTGATGTGACAGAATCTAGTCATCAAAAAACATTTATGTTGATGTGACAGAATCTAGTCATCAAAAAACATTTATGTTGATGTGACAGAATCTAGTCATCAAAAAACATTTATGTTGATGTGACAGAATCTAGTCATCCAAAAAACATTTATGTTGATGTGACAAATCTAGTCATCAAAAAACATTTATGTTGATGTGACAGAATCTAGTCATCCAAAAAACATTTATGTTGATGTGACAGAATCTAGTCATCAAAAAACATTTATGTTGATGTGACAGAATCTAGTCATCAAAAAACATTTATGTTGATGTGACAGAATCTAGTCATCCAAAAACACATTTGATGTGAAATCTGTCATCAAAAAACATTTATCATGACAGAATCTAATCACAGAAGATATTTATGTTGATATGGTGGAATCTAATCAAGAAGATATTTATGTTGATATGGTGGAATCTAATCACAGAAGATATTTATGTTGATATGGTGGAATCTAATCACAGAAGATATTTATGTTGATATGGTGGAATCTAATCACAGAAGATATTTATGTTGATATGGTGGAATCTAATCACAGAAGATATTTATGTTGATATGGTGGAATCTAATCACAGAAGATATTTATGTTGATATGGTGGAATCTAATCACGAAGATATTTATGTTGATATGGTGGAATCTAATCACAGAAGATATTGATGTTGATATGGTGGAATCTAATCACAGAAGATATTTATGTTGATATGATGAGATCTAATCTGATACATTTCCTAATTCTTGTGACTGCGTCCACTTCCATCCTTAATATAGTGTATCGTTGTATAAGCATGCACGTAAATGAAATTTGATCATGCTTTCTCGTGTTTATATATAAAGCTTGGTTTCTTTAACTTTGACTGCGGTGAATTCAGAAACCCCTGTATCGGTTATGGTGAAACCAAGCACGATTATTAGATCAAATTACTAATAGTCGCTGAAGTTACGTGAGATTTTTACATAGTACTTGATAGTGAAGTTATGTGGGATTTTGTAGTGTTATGACCGGAAATTAGATGTTGAAACATTTTCTCGACTTTTCTGCATTGACATTTTTGCATTTACCTTCCTGCCTTGATTTTTCTGCCTTGATCCCTCTTAGCTAACCTTTGTTTACCCTTTGACTTTGACGATCTATGCTAGCAATGTGTATTTGCTATTTTCTTATTTTTGTTAGGGGGAGGGGTGGTGTGTTGTTGTGTTATTGGCTGTCTTTTGGTTATTTCCATGATATGGCTGCTAATGCTGAGCTAATACATAGCCGCCTTCCTCGTCTCAACAATTCCGAGACGATGGTCTGAATGTGCCAGGTTTCAAATGGGGTCCTATTTTAGGCAGTGGCCTTATTTATACCGGCACTGCATGTGGTAACCAATCGCCTTGAATGAAGGGCCTAAAAAGTAAATAGGCGACTTTGCAATGCACGCGTTATAAACTGGATAACCAGTACAAGCAGATAGATGTTAATACGATATAAAGCGAGAACAAATTTCAATGACACTATCAGTATCACGATGCCTTGTCAGTTGGTAAACACTTAGGCGTCTTTGCCAAGTGTTTGCCCAGTGATATTTCTACTGTTCTTTTGGCGTCACACTATTTAACAAGTGAAGTGAACAAGAAACGAAGCAAAGTTATTTGAAGTTATGTACAGTAATTAATCGTGTGAATGACCGCAATGTGTTAAGACCATATCGATATTACTTTCTGATGAGGTCATTGCTTTTGATGACGACATTCGTATTTTTGGCTTTGAATTAGATGAGGTAGAAAAAAATGCAAATAGATTTACAAACACCAAAAACAACTTTAATAGTTGATAGGTCTGTGAAAATAGCTCCAAACCGATCTTGTGTTGTTAAATCGAATAAAAAGAATAATGCTTGAGACCCATATATTATTTTAATGTTGAGGGTACAATAAATTGGAACAGGGGATGATAATTAGGCGACGCCAATCCACCGCAGGATGTAGCCATCAGCAGATGCCTTCCAGTGCGCTCTATTCCCTGCTTTCTTCTGACATATCACGTCCATATGTTTGTTATGTCATCATACCATCTTGTCGGTGGTCTTCTTCAGTTTCTGTGTCCATATGATGCATGTCGAGACAAAAAAAGTATTGGCATTGATATTCGGTACAGAAAAGATGGAAAATGTTTCAATCTATGCAGATTACAGGCCTAGAACAAGGTGAAAGAAGACACTGTTCGAGACCTCTTATTTACCAACGACTGGGCTTTTAACGCCACATTGTCGTCAGAGTGTGATATCCAAGACAGAGCAGATCTTGTTGCTCAAGCATGCAATGACTTTGGATTCACAATTAATACCAAAAAAGACGGGCGGTTCAGTATCAACCCGTCTGCAGACATCACATATGAAGAAGCCACTATCAACATCAATGACGGGAAACTGATTGCAGCAAACATATTTGTTTACCTCGGTAGCTCTTTGTCAAGATCAATCACTATTGATGAGGACAGTGCCTATGGAACACCGAAAGCTAGTGCAGATTTTGACAACTTGTGAACACAATGCTGGGAAAGAAGAGGCATCAGACTACAAACCAGGCTATAAGTTTATAATGTTATGGTCATTCCATCCATCATTACTATATTATATGCTTGTGCGTCATGGACAGTCTACAGGCAATTAAATTCCTTTCATTTGCAATACCTAAGGCGACTCCTTGAGATCAGCTGGCGAGACTATGTATCAGACATTGAATTCTCAAAGATGACAATGCCTCAGTGTTGACGCAATGCTAAAAACGATCGCAATTATAATGGGCAGGTCATGTTCAACTCATAGGTGACAACCGATTCCCCAAGAGACTCATGTACAGCGAACTGAAAGAAGGAAAGCGATATGTTGGAGGAAGCAAAAGAGCTACAAAGATTCCCTCAAGGTCACTCTGAAACACTATAGTATTGACACAAGTCCTCTTGGAGGATACTGCCCAGGATCGCCACCTATGACGGCACATGGTCAAATATGGAGTGACCAATTTTGAGACAAAGCGCATTAAAAAACAACAAAATAAGAGGCAATTTCCAAAAAGACCAAAAGAAAACCCGTCAAGACACACTATTCCATGCCCTCATTAACAAGGAAGTTATTATCAAGAATTTTCCCGGGCTGTCTTGTAAACAGACAAAGGATCTTTAACGTGCACAAACTATTATGATCTGCAAACGGGACCTCCTTTTTATAGCCCGTTTCCGATGGGACCAGGTGTCAATTCAGCTACATGGACCAAGGGGTGGGGGGTAGATTTTACTCGAAAAAAACCCACAACAAAATGTATCAACCGTCGGCTGGACTTGCACACGACCTTTAACTTGAGAGGCCGACACGTTGCCTCAGGACTACCATCCATCCACCATCAGGAGTGGAAATTCAGCATATAGAACAAAATGACCACCGTTTAACATAAACAAATCATCCATAAAAAGCGCCATTGGAGCATGAACACCGGTTTGAATTGAATCACGTAAGCAATGCCAATTCTCTTCATTCTTTCTGTCTTTATCAGTACACTTTCTATCTTCCAGTGCATGGGTTTAGATGCGAAATGCTCTTTCTCCAGTCTGTCATGTCCTGGCATTTTCTGATTCCTTCCGTGAAAGTTAAATTTCTTTGCTTTAATGCCTCTTTTATATCTTCTTCCCACTTTCTCCAATGTCTGCCTTTTGGTCTTTTACATCGGGTTTTAGCACTGTATACTGATTTAGCTATTCTATTGTCATTTATTCTGTTTTCATGTCCACACCATCTCAGTTGATATATTCCTATCTTAGTCTTTATGTCATCTGCTTTAGTTGGATCTCTTATTGCTGTGTTTCTCATTTTGTCTCTTTTAGTTTTCCCTACTACTCTTCTTAGATATTTTATTTCAGTTGTTTTGTACTCTACTGTAATCCCTAATGTTTAAGGTCAAGGTTTTACTGTCATAATAATAATGTAAATTTTTATATTGCACCATACGCCCCTCCCGGATAGAGGGCTATGGAGTGCATGACAATTCCAATGCTAAGAACACAATATGTATACGATTAGGACCAAGACAGTTGAAGAAATAAAGTTCAATACAACGCCTGTCTATACAGATGCGTCTTGAGGTGATTTTCAAGATGTCTATGGACGAAACTTGGCGCATTTCAGGCGGAAGGCTATTCCATATTCGTAGTCTGAAGCATTGAACACTTCGTTCACCAGCTTTTTAGTCGACAGGGGGGATCTTTAATCTGAGAGCATTGTCTGTTGAACCTGCCGGGTGGGTAGCGCTGTAGCAGGTTACAGGCATACTGGAACTGTACTGTTTACACTTGAAGACAATGGTTGCTGCCTTGAACTGCACTCGTTGCTCAACAGGAAGACATTGCAGTTGTCGGAGGAGAGCAGAAGGGTCGTCTTTCTTTCTTCTGGAGAACGATTCGAGCAGCGTTGTTTTGGAGTTTCTGTAGGCGTTTAAGCTGTACTTGCGGAAGACCAAAAAAATATTATTGAATCTTTGTTGATCTTGAGAGAAAATCAAAGATATGATAAACTTGTTACTGTACGCTTGTATCGTAACGAGAGGTTAATAGTCGTGATGTTTTTAACGACTTGCCAATGACACGACGTTCGTATCTGACTAGCGAAATGTAACTGTCCATTGATAAGTCACTGTCGAGGATAAGGTCGACATTTCTTACGTTGTTCGCTACTAAGATATCAGTGTCGTCAATGCGCAGTTACAAGTCTAAAAGTGTGGTCTTTATAGCAGATTTGCCAATGAACAGTGACAAGTTCAAAGTGTGGTCTTTATAGACGGAGTTGCCAATGAACAGTGACAAGTCTAAAGTGTGGTCTTTATAGACGGAGTTGCCAATGAACAGTGACAAGTCTAAACTGCTGTCTTTATAGACGGAGTTGCCAATGAACAGTGACAAGTCTAAAGTGCGGTCTTTATAGACGGAGTTGTCAATGAACAGTTACAAGTCTAAAAGTGCGGTCTTTAAGTGTGGTCTTTATAGACGGAGTTGCCAATGAACAGGGCCTCTGTCTTATCCCCATTCAGTTTTGATTTGTTTGCAGACATCAATTCCGAATATTTGAAATGCAACGTTCGCTAAACATCTACTTTCGATGTCATATCTGATTGTTGACACATGCTGTAGAGGAGAGTAGGACAACAAACTGTTGAATACTGCCACTTCGTTTTTTGTTTTGTTTTTGACAATTCTTGTTTCCCCATAAAATGCATTTCCTAGATGGTTATATATTTGTCATCGCTTTTTTGGATTCTCTTGTTGATTTCTTCTCTTACGTTTCCCTCTGAGTTAAACATCACTCCTAGGTAACTGTAGCTTTGAACTTGTTCTTAATTCTCTCTGCCCAGTTTAAGATTTTGTATTTTAGCTTCCATAGTTATTAACATTGTTTGTTTCTTTGCATTTTTACTCTCACCCCTCTTTTATTTAGTTCATTGTTCACCATGTTGATATTCGACTGAAAGTCGCTTTTGATTTTCGAACAGAACTGAATCATCAGCAAATGAAAACATTGATACATTTACCGGTTTCAATGTCCACATACCTCCATTCATTTTCTTCATTTTGAGGATGCCTTTGCGCACTGAATCCATACATGTGATAAACAAAGGAGGAGTTGGGTACAACTCTGTCATATTCCTATATCTACATCAAATTCTTCAGTTACATTTGCAGCTACTTCCAATGCACATGTTGGTTCGTTGTCAAAACTTTTAATGGCTTCCATTTAAATTTTGTTCTACATTGTGTTCTTTTCAGGAATGCCATAGTTCTTTCCTTATAAATCAATAAAGCAAAGGCACGTCAATGAATTCTTCTATTATTTGTCTGGCTCTCCCCCTTGTTTAATAATCATATCTGTATCAACTTGATCTGCTCCTGGGTCCTTCAGTAATTTCATTTTTTTTCTTATAGTTGTTTGCCAATTCTCTCGGGCTATATATTATCTCGTTTTACCTGCGATCAAATAAATAAAAAAAATTCTGTGTGTCAAAATAAAAAAGGCAAGTCAAATATGAACCCCGCCTTTATCAATAAAAATACGTCACCGTCTTGGTCTCTTTGCTCTAAGTTAGTGTAAGAGTTTGGTTTGTTTTGTTTTGTTTTGTTTGCATGTTATATGATTATATTACGTTTTTTCTAAGAAAATCTCTGTTCAACTTATAATATTTATTGTACTTGAAACCCAAAGTTGGCAACTTTTTCAAATATAGGGTACAGACGGAGCCAGTTT
>JAXRKP010000535.1:277500-280230 GCA_037039925.1 Doris montereyensis
GTATATATAATACATGTGTGACATTGTTTTACTTGGTATAAAGCTATTACTAACAGAATTAGGACTGATTAAGTCTTGTGAGAAAGTTAAATTACATGGATAAAAAAATCATAATGTGGAAACAGTGATAACGATAATGATGATAATTAACAAAGATGATAGTAACAATGATGTCAGTAGCGATGGCAATGGTGCATAATATTATGATGACACGGACGATTGGCGTCAGCCATACTGACGCTGAGTATTTAAAGGACAACTGAATTGACGACGATTATGATGATGATGATGATGATGATGATGATGATGATGATGATGATGAGGAGGAGGAGGAAGATGATGAGGAGGAGGAGACGGGAGAAAGGATGATAACATAGAACAATACTAATGAGGTCAGGTTTCAATAGATTTGTACTTCTAGTTCTGTAAATAATTTAACCATTTTGAGAACTTAAACTACCATTTCTAATGTTAGTGAAAAGTACGAATTAGTGTTCCGGCAAGACTATTACAGCCCATCGAGCCGGAGCTATTCCGGTTTCTATAATGTGAAGTGTGATAAGTGATAATAATCACTCCCTGGACGGGATGCTAGTCTTGCGCAGGTCTTTACTCCCAAGCTTATGATTATATCCACTTGCAAGTGGGCCCAGGGGAAAGGGCGGGGTGCGCGTTAAGCGTTTTTCCCAAAGAAAAACTTATATGTAGCTTTACTAAGATTCAAACCTGGGATCTCATGATCTTAAGTCCGGCAATCTAATCGTTTGCCACGGACGTCATTTTTTAAATGTTAAGACTCACGTAATAACAAAGTCAGGTGTTGTTAGTGTGTTTGTTTGTCTCTGTGTTAGATACCAACCAGGCATCTGTCAGCTGTGACTTCGAAGATGATCTCTGTGGCTGGAAGTCAGTCAACTGTGGACTTCCATGGTCTGTACCACTGGACCAGGCGAGGTGACTTCAGTGGAACGCCTGGTTTGTCTTTCGGACATGTCGGACATTTGCATGACCACACACCACAGTAAGATTGCCCTCACTCACACATCCATCCTTTCATCCATCGATCCATCCATCCATCCATCCATCCATCCATCCATCCCTCCCATTTTGTTGAAAGGATGATTCAATCCATTCATCCAATTTTGCATCCATCTATCCATTTTGTTGATTTTTTGAATTTATGATTCCGTTTGTGTTAATTTCAGAGTCACTGCAGTGAAATTGAAGTCGTTGAATCTGAAAATTAACAGATAGTAATATGCAGTCTTGTTAAAAATCTATGCCTAAACGAAAAAATGACATGACGTTATCTTAATCTAGAGTCAATGTTAAAAATTATATATTACACTGAATTCTAAAAAATTAGCCTACACGAAATTGAGAAATATATTTTTCAATGTTAGAAAATTATATATTACCTGATTCATGGAATTGGATATAATTTTCCTTTAAAAAGAGTTTAATATTGAAATACCAGTACGTGAGAGTCTCAAATAATCTAATCAACATATATTATTTTGGATTGGATTTTTTAACATGCATGTAGTGAAGGATACTAACACTGAATAATAGTATATCCCCATAGAAATAAAGCCGAGATATATACGAAGAATCGACAGAAAAAAATCGAGGCCACCATGGGGATTGAACCCGCGACCTATACGTCGGCACTCATCACCTCGCCATTGCGCAAAGCGCGCTACCAACTACGCTCCTTATTCAATCTCCGTGGGGACCTAGAAAATAAATTTCTGTTTAATGGTTGTACTTGTCTCGTTTGCTTTCCTATGGGGCTTTCATATCGTAATATGATATCAATATCCTTCATTTTTGATATGCCCCTTGCCTCACTGTAGTTTGCCCATCCATCTAGGTGCTAGCCAGAGCGGAGGCCATTTCGTGTACGCACATGCACGTGATCTGACGTCAACCAATAGAGAAACAGCCTGCCTTGTGTCTCAACCTTTACCACCAATGAGGACACATCGTTCGCTTTCTCGTTTCACATGAACGGAAGCAATTCTGACACGTTAAGCTTGGAGTTACTCACCATGGCGGGTATCGTCAAAAGATTTGGCACACCAGTAGTCCTCGTGGTGGAGGTGGCACTTGATCACTGTTACCATTCCCACTGGCTCGGATCTCAAGGTTTATAATTAATTAAGATTCAATACATGTCTTCGTACGATTTGTTTTTAGACATTATGAGATTATTTTGTATCAAAGTAGAGATTGTCAGTTCAGAAATATATTATTGCTCTAACTACTTATTGGATGGTATTGGAGATATACCCGCTATAATATAAAATGTCAGGACAATGATTTTTTAAAATTTGATTTGATTTACCCACATCCACAACTAAGGTAATCTCGGTGGTTTTGGTAGGATTTTTGATTTTGCCCATACTGCCCTCTAAACATCCAAAGGATCTTTAAGGTGCACAGTGTTGTAATCTGCTGATGGGAACTCCTTTTATCGTCCGTCTTTGATGGGACTAGGTATCGATCCACCTACCCGGTCAAGGGAGGGGGCCAAGAACATATTTCAACCGTTGGCAGGGCTCACACCCACTACCTTTTGGATAAGAGGCCAACATTTTGCTGCCTCTGGACTACCGAGTCCGTTCAGGACAATGGAGGCTGGAGAAAGATCATGTCGGACATCTAAACCCACACACGTTCATTCAGGACAATGGAGGCTGGAGAAAGATCATATCGGGCATCTAAACC
>JAXRKP010000536.1:0-7500 GCA_037039925.1 Doris montereyensis
TGTCATTGACTTCTGTACAAACTCACTGCAATTGTAGTAGTATATTGTTTCCTTATCTCAACCACTAAGTTGTGTCTGTCATTGACTTCAGCCAAAACTCAGTAGTATATTGCTTTCATTACTCAACCATCATGTAGTATATTGACTTTACCTTACCTCTACCACTGATGTGTCTGTCATTGACTTCTGTACAAACTCACTGCAATAGTAGTAGTGTATTGCTTCCTTATCTCTATCACTGTTGCCAGTCTGTCATTGACTTCTGTACAAACTCACTGCAATAGTAGTAGTATATTACTTTCTTACCTCAACCACTGATGTGTCTGTCACTCGACTTGTACCACTCACTATCAGAAAAGGAAATGAATAATTCCATGGAACGGGAATGAAATTGGTATGTTACCTGAACTAAGTGTTGTTGAATGATATCAAAGAGAAGAGGGATGAGGAGATGCAAAAGCCAAAATCCAACAAAACTAAAACTAAAAAACCCATGCAACAATCACAGCATGAGTCACAGCCAGATTTTGGTTTAGAGTTATCAAAGGTGGACCCACAATCTTTCTTACGTAAGTTTACATAAATATTAATATGACAGATGGTCTGTCTGTCTGTCGGTGTCTGTCTGTCTGTCTGTCTGTCTCTGTCTCTCTCTCTCTTCTCTCTCTCTTCTTTCTCTCTTTCTCTCTCTCTCTTCTCTCTCTCTCTCTCTCTCTCTCTCTCTCTTCTTTCTCTCTCTCTCTCTTCTCTCTCTCTCTCTTCCACTCTGCCGCCATTATTCCAACTCCAAATGGCATGCCACTGTATGAATCATGATGTCTCGTCTCACGTATCTATTGACCTCTGACTTCCTGATTAAATTTACTTTATTCACCCCCTCCTTGCCCACATCCATCAACTAATCCTTTTCGGCCTATCACCGTGTTCATCATGTACAGTTTTTTATCTCAGAATGAGAGAAACTGCTTAGTTATTGAGGAATGAAATCGTAGACACCTTTAGGACATCAAGAAAAGGGGGATAAGGGAAACAGGAAGCAAAGAGAGAGAGAGAGAGAGAGAGAGAGAGAGAGAGAGAGAGAGAGAGAAAGAGAGAGAGAGAGACACAGATATAATATATAGAGAAAGACATATATATATATATATATATATATATATATATATATATATATATATATATATATATATATATATATATATATATATATAGGATATATATATATATATATGGAGGGGTGTGACTTGGAGGGTGTGGTACACGAGCCTGAGACCACCACAAGGAGAAGCAAGAGGAAGAGGATGCATTCGTCACCGGTTGTCGCCCTTCCTTGCTGAAAACCCTCTAGATGCTGGAGGTTTGAACGGAAACTCAGCGATTGGTTTGACTAAGTGAGAGAAACTGGTGTTTGGGTATTGGAGGCGAAAACAATCAAACACAGAGGGCCAATTAATGTTCCGTTTCTGATTTGCAGCCATCTTGTGACAAGGATGTGTATGAAATAGACTTCGGTGTGATAGAATATTAAATTCTTCTGGGTGTGAAAGTGTTGAAGCATCCCAAAATTATAATATTGTTGTTGTTATCAGAACTTCAGGTTATCTGAATGTTGATAACTGGGCGGTATGTGGACATTTCGTTTGGATGAGGTTGGTTGGTTGGTCAGACTCTGACGTAGGTGTCGAGGTGGTGTCGAGATTAATAAATGAGATTGCACTGCAATGTACAGTAATATAATGTGTTCGGATTGACGCAAATGCACGGTGGTCGGTATAACGAGGAATACTTTCGTTGAGTAAAGGCTTGCATAGGTTTGTAACACAATTAAATAGTGCCTGTCCCTTTTTTCACTCATGGCGGAAATATTGCAGAAGGAAATTATTCTGGTGTTGGTCTTTTCCGCTTTTATTCTGTGTAGTACGAGTTGTTTTTTTCTTTCTTCTTGTAGCTGTTCTTTCATTCTACTTCAATCCTGCTATTTTTTTCTTTTCTTGGTGGGAAGAGGGGGGTGGTTTTATCTTTGCAACCAAATGATACTTAATGTTTATTGGAAAGAACTTTCTCATGCTTAAATATCGTAATAGTACAGCGATCTAAAGGATTTTCTTCTTATTTTCATCTTATCAACAAACTAATGTTGTTTTCCTCATGCCTGCCATGGGCTTTGCTTTTCTCGTACACTTTTCTCCACTGTTGTCGTCTTTGTTATTGTTATCATTTCAGGGCACCACTGTTGTTGTTGTTATCATTTCAGGGCACCACTGTTGTTGTTGTTATCATTTCAGGGCACCACTGTTGTCGTCTTTGTTATTGTTATAATTTCAGGGCACCACTGTTGTTATTGTTATTGTTATCATTTCAGGGCACCACTGTTGTCATTGTTATTGTTATAATTTCAGGGCACCACTGTTGTCATCTTTGTTATTGTTATCATTTCAGAGCACCACTGTTATCGTCTTTGTTATTGTTATAATTTCAGAGCACCACTGTTGTCATCTTTGTTATTGTTATCATTTCAGGGCACCACTGTTATCGTCTTTGTTATTGTTATCATTTTAGGGCACCACTGTTGTCGTCTTTGTTATTGTTATCATTTCAGGGCACCACTGTTGTTGCTGTTATCATTTCAGGGCACCACTGTTGTTGTTGTTATCATTTCAGGGCACCACTGTTGTTATTGTTATTGTTATCATTTCAGGGCACCACTGTTGTTGTTGTTATTGTTATCATTTCAGGGCACCACTGTTGTTGTTGTTGTT
This sequence comes from Doris montereyensis, assembly GCA_037039925.1. Taxonomy (NCBI): domain Eukaryota; kingdom Metazoa; phylum Mollusca; class Gastropoda; order Nudibranchia; family Dorididae; genus Doris; species Doris montereyensis. Next base: position 2,757 of record JAXRKP010000536.1, read on the forward strand.
GTTGTTGGTGGTGGTGGTGGTGTTTCCCCGCCCCCAAACCAAACTCATCTTGTTCTTTTTTGTTTTTTGGCTTATTCTATTTTTTTTTTTTCTGTAGAGTAAAGTAGATGCCATACTTAGAGTTGAGCGTAGAGTAATCTGGGGTCGAGTTCAGAGTTGAGCGTAGAGTAATCTGGGGTCGAGTTCAGAGTTGAGCATAGAGTAATCTGGGGTCGAGTTCAGAGTTGAGCATAGAGTAATCTGGGGTCGAGTTCAGAGTTGAGCGTAGGAGTAATCTGGGGTCGAGTTCAGAGTTGAGCGTAGAGTAATCTGGGGGTCGAGTTCAGAGTTGAGCATAGAGTAATCTGGGGTCGAGTTCGAGTTGAGTGTAGAGTAATCTGGGGTCGAGTTCAGAGTTGAGTGTAGAGTAATCTGGGGTCGAGTTCAGAGAGTTGGCAATATTTTCCAGCATGCGACACGACATAGTCGTGATAGTTTGCCAGTGCTTCCCCACGCCGACTTTACTTTGCCCCGTGTCGGGAATAGACCGAGCTACCCATTTCTCTGTTGGGTCGATAGGCGGGCCAGAACAACAATTGGCTTGAACTGGGAATCGAACTCGGGCGTTTTGGGTGGTAGTCAGAATCTCTACCGATTTATACGTCTTCACCTTAAAATAGTTGATCCCTGTAGTATTTCTTAAGACAGGCTTTCTAACAACGTTATAAAATATTTGTATTCTTTTGTGTATTATGTTGAATTGTGGGTTCGGATTTAGTATCCCTGTTTCTTGTTTTCTGTCTTCTTTTGCTGCTTTTTTTTTTTTATCGTTTTCTCTTTTATTATTGTAGATCTCAGTAGTCGGGACAGTCCGAACAATATGCTGCCTGTATCGATGCGAAATCATATTTCAGTGAGTGTTAACCTTATCGTTTGAGGTGTTTTAAATCTAAACACGTTTTAAAACTTTTGGGTTCGATGCGATTTTTGAAGAAAAAATGGAATTCCTCTCGTTCAGAATGACCCCATTCTCCGACTGAAAATAATTATAATATATCTAAATACAAAAAATAAAATCATTCAACCGTATTGATATTTAATGAAAGAAAGCACGAAAAAGAGAAATAAACTGAATGAACGGCGTTCTTTTGTGTTAATATTATATTTACTAATAGATAAAACAGCCATTGTCTACGCACTAATCCATAGTTGTTGTTTGTTTTTTTCGTATTTATCGGTATTGGTTATTTTCCCAAGCTTCATAAAACTAAGAAACATCTTTCGTGGCTTTTAAAACAAGGGATAAAAAAAAGTTATTTTTTATCTTCATGGACGCGAAACAACAACAATTACGTAATAGGCATACGTAACGAGGAAGAAACAAGAGCAATAGTCTTCTCATCGGACCAGAGTGAACGAGGAAGAAACAGTCACCACCAGGCAATAGTCTTCTCATCAAGAGGACATAGAGAAATACATGTACCGGCTTTTATTAATACGTTCACAAACAGTCACCACCAGGCAATAGTCTTCTCATCAAGAGGACATAGAGGAATACATGTACCAGCTTCAATTTATTACATCACCACTCAGGCGTTCACAAAACATAGAGGAAAAAAGGAAGACTCATCTCCCAGCAGTTTAAAAGGACATCATTGTCACCATTTCACTCGTTCTGACCTTTCACCTTTCTCCATAAATTCATAGATGACAAAGGATGCCGGGATATGAAAAACTCTGAGAGACTTCGAAGGATTTATCACCAGAAGTAGGCATCTTTATTTTTTTTTTTTTCTTTTTTTTTTTTTACTGTATCAAGTATAACTATAATCTTGTTTAAATATTTTTGAAAAATAATATTATTGTGCAGTTGTAGTGATGGCGTGAGTACCCTAAGCACACATGTTAAAATATGTTCAAAGCAATGGTCTCACCCCAGTGTTCATGATATTACTGGGAGTGCTGCTTGTTTGTTTTTTGTTTTGTTTTTGTTTTTGTTTGTTTTGTTTTTTTTTTTTTGGGGGGGGGGGTTTGCTGGGTTTTTTGCTTACTTTTCTTTTGATTTATTTATATATTTATCTTAAATATTTTTGTTTTGTCTTGTTTTTGAACGAGGGATGGTGTGTGTGTGTGTGGGGGGGGGGGGGGGGGGGGTCTGTTAATATTTTGAAGCATATTTGTAATTGATTCAAGACTTCATCTGAGTTAGGCTGTTTGAGTTTTCTTCCCCTTCAATATTTATAATATATATAGATCCGTCTACCTAATATATGCTAATACATTTATTTATATTTTTATATGCCTATCTATCTATTCCATTTATATATATATATATATATATATATATATATATATATATATATATATATATATATATATATATATATATATATCTTATCGGTCAATTTGTCTTCGATCTATCTATTTATCTATCTATCTGTCTTTCTTTTTATATTATCTATCTATCTGTCTTTCTTTTTATATATATATATATATATATATATATATATACATATATATATATATATATATATATATATATATATATATATATATATATATATATATATATATATATATATATATATATATATATATATATATATATATAAATCGTCTACCGATCTATAACGAAAACAATTTTGTTTACTCAATTAAATCATGTGTGTAGTAGTCGTTGTTAGTATTGTTTGTTTGATAGTTTGTTTGATGTTTTTGTTTGATAGTTTTTGTTTGATAATTTGTTTAATAGTTTGTTTAATAGTTTCATTTTAATGGTTTGTTTATTAGTTTGTTTGCTAGTTTGTTTAATAATTTGTTTGATAGTTTGTTTAATAGTTTGTTTGATGGTTTGTTTAATAGTTTGTTTAATGGTTGTTTGATAATTTGTTTAATAGTTTGTTTAATGGTTTGTTTGATGGTTTTGTTTAATAGTTTGTTTGATAGTTTGTTTGATAGTTTTGTTTGATAATTTGTTTGATGGTTTATTTGATAATTTTGTTTGATAGTTTGTTTGAAGGTTTGTTTGATGGTTTGTTTGATAGTTTGTTTGATAGTTTGTTTGATGGTTTGTTTGATAGTTTGTTTGATTGTTTGTTTGATGGTTTGTTTGATAGTTTGTTTGATAGTTTGTTTGATAGTTTGTTTGATAGTTTGTTTGACAGTTTGTTTGATAATTTGTTTGATAGTTTGTTTGATAGTTTGTTTGATGGTTTGTTTGATAGTTTGTTTGATTGTTTGTTTGATGGTTTGTTTGATAGTTTATTTGATAGGTTTGTTTGATAGTTTGTTTGATAGTTTGTTTGATTGTTTGTTTGATGGTTTGTTTGATGGTTTGTTTGATAGTTTGTTTGATGGTTTGATATTATTTTGTAAACACATTTTTGATTTGGAAAAGCGTCGATGAATTTGAACGACCCGGAAGACTAGAAAAATGTGTCAGTTTGGAACATTGGATTAGAAATATCAAGAGATCTTTGTTTTGTTTTGCTTATTTCAATCTTCAAAATCAGTATTTTTAAGACTCAGTCACATCAGTCAGAGACATCAGCTATCTAGGTTCGAGTTAATAAAAGACTGATCTAGTGACAATGGTAATAAACTGTAGTATCTGATCTGAATTCTTAAAAACAATTTTCGTAAATCTTAAAATCAATCTATGAATAAGTATCCTTCTGTCACTTTTTTTTTCCTGTCGAGAAAACGTCAAGAAACGTAAGCCTTCCTAAATCTATGATTTCGCTGTTTCGTTGTTTCACTGTTTCGTTGTTTCGTTGTTTCGTTGTTTCGCTGTTTCGTTGTTTCGTTGTTTCGTTGTTTCGTTGTTTTACTTCGTTTCAGTTTTTTAACGGATGCTTACAGTTAAATGTATTCACTCTGGCATAGAGAATTCAAACTTCTATGGACGATTGTATAGCATTGGTGACAGGTATATCTCTCTTTATGTTCATTGCGGATTTAGAGATAACATCAAATTTGTATGATTGGAACAGTCATGACATGTCCTTAACACGTACACACAGACAGACACACACACACACATACACACACAAATTCATACACAACACATATACATGCATATTCCATTCGAAAGCTTTCATTGCAGGATCAACGTAATCACTTTGAACATTTTATGTTTTCTCAGAGTTTCTACAGAGAAATTTGCAAAAGCAGCACAGTCATCGTAATAACGCCAAGGGCAATCACTCTACAATAAATTTATGTCTTCATTGCGATCGCGTTAGATATTTATGTACAAACTTTGATATCCACGCATATCAAATAAACATATCGTTTTTCTATCCGTCAATAAAGCAGTATTTATAAAGCTGTCTAAACCACAATGGTGCACTGCAATTTTCATATTGCAAAAATAATTATTTTGTTTTGTTCTTGTTGTTTTTGTTTTTTTGTTTGTGTTTTTTTACGAATTGAAAGGACTCATTAAAGGACAAACGTGAAATAGTGGCATAATATTCGTAACGAACATGTTATAATGGAATTCTTTAAAGGTATGTTTGACAAGGCTTTGTGCAAATTGGAACAGGGACATAATTGAGCGATAAAGAGTCAGAGTGATTTCCCTTGGACGAGACTCGTATGTATGACATGAGCTCAGCGCTTTGACTGAGTTTGAGAGCAACAAAGTAACATAAAAAAATATATATTATTATTTTACTTGTTTCAGTCTGGTTAAATATTGAATGCAAAGAGTTTTACATTGCTTTTGCTCTTCATTAACAGCCCAGTAGTGTTTGAACGCGAC
>JAXRKP010000536.1:10000-17500 GCA_037039925.1 Doris montereyensis
TTGATGTGAACAGGATCACTATCGCCATCATGATCGTGGTCGTGATTGATGTGATCAGGATCACTATCGCCATCATGATCGTGGTCGTGATTGATGTGATCAGGATCACTATCGCCATCATGATCGTCGTCATGATTGATGTGATCAGGATCACTATCGCCATCATGATCGTCGTCATGATTGATGTGATCAGGATCACTATCGCCATCATGATCGTTGTCGTGATTGATGTGATCAGGATCACTATCGCCATCATGATCGTCGTCATGATTGATGTGATCAGGATCATTATCGCCATCATGATCGTCGTCGTGATTGATGTGATCAGGATCACTATCGCCATCATGATCATCGTGTCGTGATTGATGTGATCAGGATCACTATCGCCATCATGATCATCGTCGTCATGATTGATGTGATCAGGATCACTATCGCCATCATGATCGTCGTCATGATTGATGTGATCAGGATCACTATCGCCATCATGATCGTCGTCATGATTGATGTGATCAGGATCACTATCGCCATCATGATCATGGTCGTGATTGATGTGATCAGGATCATTATCGCCATCATGATCGTGGTCGTGATTGATGTGATCAGGATCATTATCGCCATCATGATCGTCGTCATGATTGATGTGATCAGGATCACTATCGCCATCATGATCGTCGTCATGATTGATGTGATCAGGATCACTATCGCCATCATGATCGTGGTCGTGATTGATGTGATCAGGATCACTATCGCCATCATGATCGTCGTCATAGTCTGCTGTAGCACTAGTAACAGGAAAACATTTTGTACGGACAATACCATCATGAACACTGTCGTTATTGTTTGTACTGTTGATTATCGTTTTCTCCCTGTTGGGGTAGGGTGTTTGTTTCCACATGTCTGTTTCAGTTGTTTACATTCGCAGAAGACTTACACACACGTACACACAAGTACGTTAAAAATAAATGTTTTTAAAAAATCAACCCTGAAACCAGGAATCTTCGTATATTATGATGTCTTTTTATGCATAGCTTCAGATTAATTGACAAAACGTGGAGAATAAGGAAAGGTTTACTAATTGAATGCCATCTTTTTGTATTGTGTCAGGAAAGATTTTCTAGTTGAATGCCATCTTTTTGTATTGTGTCAGGCAAGATTTTCTAGTTGAATGCCATCTTTTTGTATTATGTCAGGAAAGGTTTACTAATTGAATGCCATCTTTTTGTATTGTGTCAGGAAAGATTTACTAGTTGAATGCCATCTTTTTGTATTGTGTCAGGAAAGATTTACTAATTGAATGCCATCTTTGTATTATGTGGGAAGATTTACTAGTTGAATGCCATCTTTTTGTATTATGTCAGGAAAGATTTACTAGTTAAATGCCGTCTTTTTGTATTATGTCAACGGAGATTTGTCTGATTGGATTTGTATGTAAGGTAAGGAGAAGGAAACCACAAAACTATATTTTATGCATCCTTCTACAAGGATAACTTAACACACACACACAAAAAACCCACCAAAACCGCTAGTCATATTATTACCAGAACATTAGAATGTGATAACATTTGAAGGCCACATCAAGTCACACAAAAATCATTTTGAGAAAATCGAAATTCTAAATTGTAAAATTTGATAGTTTCTACATTGTGAAAAGATTGTTTTTTATACTTGAAACTTCAGGAGAATAAACTATGTGCTCTGAAGTAGAGCAGCAGGAAACTCGATGGGAGATAAAGACAGAGAATCTTTACGCGAAGAGAACCCCGTCGATCAATTGTTTCGGCCCTTAAGGGGAGAGGGGGTCCTGAGACGGCAGTTTTACGACAAATGGGACAAAACTCTTTTATCGCACTACTTGAAGGAGCAGTTCATTCCACTCTAGCATTCATACTATAATAACAAGGGCTCAATATCATTCTTTCATTTATCGATATTTTTAGAAATGATACCTGCCTAACCTTCTATTATCAGCTGTACCATAAAGCCGGAAATTTTGTCTCCAGTATAACAAGTCAGCTATATTTTATTCACCACAAAGTACTCTATCAAAAAATCACTTGTCATGAATTATTGTCAATATTAAGATCGACCAAATCTTAAAAGCATTCCTACACCTGTTATAAGAAAAACCTGACATTTCAAACATGATTATAAGGGATCTGGGGCAGTTGAAATAGGGTCAACAAGAAGTGTTTGATGGCCTCTCATGATTGTATAATGTTTTAAATAGCTATTCTATTATAGGTTTATATGCGAGAAAATATTAAAATAACGGAACAAATTGTTGAAAATGCAGTTTTCTCAAAATGTTATTTTTTGACAGTGATATGCGATCTCCTTTTTTATTTATTGTCCGATTGCCCCCAAATTTTGGATATAACATCTATAAGAAATAATAAAAATTTCAACCAATAGCTGTTTTAAATAGTTCTTCAAATTTTTGCAAAACAAATTTTTGTGTGATTAAATTTGCCAAAATATGGAAAAGTTGCTATAGGCATTTTCAAAAAAAAATCATAAAATGAACAGTTTCATTTATCCAAAAACGCTACTGGGTGGGGCTAGCAAGTGAACCAAATGACATGTGTGCAAAATTATAACTAAATTTGTGTATAACTGAAAATGCCTGTTTGAAATGAAGTTGCTATTTTTGCAATGATAACCAAGATGGCGGCGTTCCCATGACAACCATATGATTTAAAAATATATATTTTTCAGCTAATTTAGACATGCCAAGTACAATAATAGTGGTTAATAAAAGAAGAGAATGAATAACGGAAAAAGAATAAACAAATGGAAGATAGAAAAACTAAAAGAAGAGAATGAATAAGGGAAAAGAATAAACGAAGAGGCGAGAAAATGTTACAAATAAGAGAATAACAAAAACAAGAGAGTAAATAAAAACAAGATAATAAAAAACGAGAAGAGAATAAACAAAGGGAAGGAATAAACGAAGAAAATCATAGACACTAAACAGACTCCAACTAGTGACCTCCCATTTTCACTGCCATGAATGGAGAAAAAGGACCCCGTCTTCGTGTCCATTGGTCTCAACATTGATTTCAGTGTATTCTAGGGCGGATTTAACCCAAACACCTAGAGGACACCACGCTAATGGACGGTAATGAAAAGGAATAAGAAACCAACAAGTATGACGTCACAACCACTTTTTTTCCTTTATGTGTAGAGAAATTGAGCTGGTTAGTTCTTCAATGATGCTAATCAATTGCTGACTCATGGTTTAAAGTATTCATACTCCTTATTAAACCCTTGTGAACTGGTATTTTAGTCAATTAAAGCATTTAGTCAATCCTGCCCCATAGTGTTTCGGATATGTTTTTGTTATTCGTTTGTCATATATATTTGACAGCATTGACCATATGGGTTGTACGTTGATACTTCTTAACCTTTTTCTTTCAAATGCTTCACGTCCGCGCGACTACTTTTTGACCAAATGCTATCGCCCTATTAAATAATAAAAAATAGAAGTAAAACAAGCGCTTTTTTATACACTTATAACACTAATAGTCAACCATTTGGCAGTATTATAAAACGGGTTTAAAAAATTGAAAACGCAATGTTTTTTCAGTTGATGAGGTCCTAAATTTTTATTGGTAGCTTATTCTCATGCTTCCAAACGTTGAAGTTTCAAAAAAAAAGAAAATCTACAGCATTCAGCATTATATTAATAAACACACTTCTTACAGTAATCATTATGAATCTACAGATCTATAGATTATTATAAGTGTATTCCACGATAAGGCTGTACATCAACAAGTACCATCTGACTGCTGTGATCGGTTTGTAATTAGATCTACACACAAATATTATCAATGAGAATAAGCTGCACTAGGCATTAAACTGGCAGGTAAAAAGTAAATTATCAACTTTTTTCAATTCTGAATGTTGCAATTTTTTAAAGTTTTAAAAATCCAAATTAAACACTGATAATTTTAATTGATGTTAGTATATAATTTGATGTTAATTCATAAAATTTTAATATACATGAGCAAAGCTAAAAGATTAGCTTGGTATTGTAAGCCAAACGAATAAAATACATAAGTTTTGCCAGTTTTAATTTACGCATGCCAATGTGCCATACTTTGGACCCTGAGCCGAAGTGTCTAAAACCATTCTCACTTCGGTCTTTACTTTGACCTACATGAGTTTCTTATTACGTAGTGAAAATGATGAGTTCGTGAGGACCATTGATCTATTTATATATCTATGTTGAGGACACAAACGCAAAATTTCTCCCTCTAAAAAAGACTGACTCACTCTCACCCAACATTATTATTGCTCTCACTGTTCGCTTAGCGTGTTCCGTCGTATCACGTGATACCGCTTTTACAGACTTTGTCTAACTACTAGATCTAGATATATCTACGACAACCAGATTTAGTGCTGTAGGTTTGCAGCGCCTTCAATAAATTTGTATTTGTTTTTATTCTAGAGTTATAATATGAAGATTTATTCAACATTGGTGATTAAATTGTTGATTTGTCAGGGAGGACACTGTTATGTATGTCAGTATGGTAAATCTCTGAGTGTATTACTATGTCACTTTCTCCACGTCTGTCTCGTCGCCTCTCTTGACATTCTTATGCAAATGAAGGTCAGAGCGGAAAAAACGATCAAAGTCCATCCTTTTACTATTATTTTGTTTGGTTATTCCCTTTGGTATATTGTTTAAAAAAAAAGAAAAGAAAAAAAGAAAAAAGAAAAACGAAAAAGAGGAGCACGTAGGAGTCATGACCTAGGTGCGCCCTGGGCCCCTTAGAGTTTTACGAAGTTAACGGGGGGGGGGGGGTCCTGAGCATGTTTTTTTTTTAAAATTTATTTGATATAGACAATTTTAACCACTATTATTGTACTTGGCATGTCTAAATTAGCTGAAAAATATATATTTTTAAATCATATGGTTGTCATGGGAACGCCGCCATCTTGGTTATCATTGCAAAAATAGCAACTTCATTTCAAACAGGCATTTTCAGTTATACACAAATTTAGTTATAATTTTGCACACATGTCATTTGGTTCACTTGCTAGCCCCACCCAGTAGCGTTTTTGGATAAATGAAACTGTTCATTTTATGATTTTTTGAAAATGCCTATAGCAACTTTTCCATATTTTGGCAAATTTAATCACACAAAAAATTTGTTTTGCAAAAATTTGAAGAACTATTTAAAACAGCTATTGGTTGAAATTTGTATTATTTCTTATAGATGTTATATCCCAAATTTGGGGCAATCGGACAATAAATAAAAAGGAGATCGCATATCACTGTCAAAAAATAACATTTGAGAAAACTGCATTTTCAACAATTTGTTCCGTTATTTTAATATTTTCTCGCATATAAAACCTATAATAGAATAATGTAATACTTTGAAACATTATACAATCATGAGAGGCCATCAAACACTTCTTGTTGACCCTATTTCAACTGCCCCAGATCCCTTATAATCATGTCGGAATGTCATTTTTCTTATAACAGGTGTAGGGAATGTTTCCCGCAATATTTGGCCGATCTTAACTAATATTGACAATAATTCATGACAAGTAGATTTTTCGGATAGAGTACTTTGTGGTAATTAAAATCAGTATTGACTTGTTATACTGGAGACAAAATTTCCGGCTTTTATGGTACAGCCGATGGGTTGAAGGTTAGGCAGGTATCATTTCTAAAAATATCGTATAAAATGAAAGAATCGATATTGAGCCCTTGTTATAGTATGAATGCCAAGGGAATGAACTGCTCCTTCAAGTAGTGCGATAAAGAGTTTTGTCCCATTTGTCGTAAAACTGCCGTCTCAGGACCCCACCCCTCTCCCCCTTAAGGGCCGAAACAATTGATCGACGGGGGTTCTCTTCGCGTAAAGATTCTCTGTCTTTATCTCCCATCGAGTTTCCTGCTGCTCTACTTCAGGGCACATAGTTTATTCTCCTGAAGTTTCAAGTATAAAAAACAATCTTTTCACAATGTAGAAACTATCAAATTTTACAATTTAGAATTTCGATTTTCTCAAAAATGATTTTTTGTGTGACTTTGGACTGTGGCCTTCAAATGTTATCACATTCTAATGTTCTGGTAATAATATGACTAGCGGTTTTGGGGTGGGTTTTTTTGTGTGTGTGTTAAGTTATCCTTGTGGTGAAGGATGCATAAAATATAGTTTTGTGGTTTCCTTCTCCTTTTTACCTTACATACAAATCCAATCAGACAAATCTCCGCTGACATAATACAAAAAGACGGCATTTAACTAGTAAATCTTTCCTGACATAATACAAAAAGATGGCATTCAACTAGTAAATCTTTCCTGACATAATACAAAAAGATGGCATTCAATTAGTAAATCTTTCCTGACATAATGCAAAAAGATGGCATTCAACTAGTAAATCTTTCCTGACACAATACAAAAAGATGGCATTCAACTAGTAAACTTTTTCTTTATTCTCCTGACATAATAAAAAGACATCATAATATAAAGATTCCTGGTTTCAGGGTTGATTCAATTAGTAAATCTTGTAAACAACTGAAACAGATAATGCAGGAAAAAGATGGCATTCATGACTAGTAAAAATGTTTTCCTGACACAATACAAAAAGATGGCATTCAATTAGTCAACTTTTCCTTATTGATCCACGTTTTCAATCAATTAATCTGAAGTGATCCTATCACATCAATGAAAAAGACATCATAGATCAATCACGAATGATCATGATGGCTAGTGATCCTGATCACATCAATCAGGGATCATGATGGCGATTGATTGATCAATCAATCAACACGATCATTTTATTGTTATCAATCATGACGACGATCATGATGGCGATGTATCCTGATCACATCAATCATGACGACGATCATGATGGCGATAGTGATCCTGATCACATCAATCATGAAATCATGACGATAGTGATCCTGAAATCAGATCATGATGGCGATAACAAATGACCCTAGTGATCCTGATCACATCAATCACAGATGGCGATAATCCTGATCACATCAATCACGACCAATCGATAACGATAGTGATCCTGATCACATCAATCACGACCACGAAATGATGGCGATAGTTATCCTGATCACATCAATCATGACGACGATCATGATGGCGATAGTGATCCTGATCACATCAATCACGACCACGATCATGATGGCGATATAGTGATCCTGATCACATCAATCACGACCACGATCATGATGGCGATAGTGATCCTGATCACATCAATCACGACCACGATCATGATGGCGATAGTGATCCTGATCACATCAATCATGACCACGATCATGATGGCGATAGTGATCCTGATCACATCAATCATGACCACGATCATGATGGCGATAGTGATCCTGATCACATCAATCACGACCACGATCATGATGGCGATAGTGATCCTGATCACATCAATCACGACGACGATCATGATGGCGATAGTGATCCTGATCACATCAATCACGACCACGATCATGATCATCCGATCACATCAATCATGACGACG
>JAXRKP010000536.1:25000-27500 GCA_037039925.1 Doris montereyensis
TGAAATATGATTTCGAAATGATCGATACAAAGACAGCATATTGTTAACAAAGACGATAACTGTCCCTGAAATGATAACAATAACAAAGATACTGAGATCTACAATAACAAAAAGAGAAAACTGAAATGATAACAATAACAAAATGACAACAGCAAAAGAAGATAACAAAACAAGAAACAGGGATAACTAAATAACAACAGTGGAACCCAAATTCAACATAATACACAAAAAAGAATACAAAATAGTGGTTTATAACGTTGTTAGACAAAAGCCTGGAGAAAAGTCTTAAGAAATACTACAGGAAATCAACTATTTGATAAGATGAAAATACATATAAAAATCGGTTTAGATTCTGTACTATTACGATAAACGCCCGAGTTCGATTCCCAGTTCAAGCCAATTGCAAAGTTCCACCCCGCCTCTTCGACCAAGAAAAGAAAAAAAACAGGATTGAGAAATGAAAGAACAGCTCAAGAAGGTCTATTCCAGAAACGGGGAAAAGACCAAACCAGAATAAGTCTGCAATATTTCCGCCATGAGTGAAAAAGGGAAGGCACTGGCAAACTATCTTTACGAAACTATTGTCGTTGTACCGACCACCGTGCATTTGCGTCAATCCGAACACATTATATTACTGTACATTGCAGTGCAATCTCATTTATTAATCTCGACACCACCTCGACACCTACGTCAAGTCTGACCAACCGACCAACCTCATCCAAACGAAATGTCCACATACCGCCCAGTTATCAACATTCCAGATAACCCGAAGTTCTGATAACAACAACAATATTATAATTTTGGGATGCTTCAACACTTTCACACCCAGAAGAATTTAATATTCTATCACACCGAAGTCTATTTCATACACATCCTTGTCACAAGATGGCTGCAAATCAGAAACGGAACATTAATTGGCCCTCTGTGTTTGATTGTTTTCGCCTCCAATACCCAAACACCAGTTTCTCTCACTTAGTCAAACCAATCGCTGAGTTTCCGTTCAAACCTCCAGCATCTGGGAGGGGGGTTTTCAGCTAAGGAAGGGCGACAACCGGTGACGAATGCATCCTCTTCCCTCTTGCTTCTCCTTGTGGTGGTCTCAACTCTGACACCCTCCAGGAGTCACCTCTCTCTCTCTCTCTCAGATCTCTCTCTCTCTCTCTCTCTCTCTCTGATCCTGTTTCCCCTTATCCCCCTTTCTTCTTGATGTCCTAAAGGTGTCTACGATTTCATTCCTCCTACAGTTTCTCAATTCTGAGATAAAAACTGTACATGATGAACACGGTGATAGGCCGAAAGGAGTTGATGGATGTGGGCAAAAGGAGGGGGGGGGAATGTGTGGGAAGTAAATTTAATCGGAAGTCAGAGGTCAATAGATACGTGAGACGAGACATCATGATTCATACAGTGGCATGCATTTGGAGTTGGAATAATGGCAGAGTGGAAGAAGAGAAGAGAAAAAGAAAATAGAGATAAGAGAGAGAAAAAGAGAAAAAGAAGAAGATGAGAGAGAGAGAGAGAGGAGAGAGAGAGAAGACAGATAGAGAGAGACAGAGACAGACAGACAGACAGACAGACAGACCGACAGACAGACAGACCAACAGTGACAGACCGACAGATGAATGGGTATGATGAGGGAAAAAGCGGTGATTGGAGCAACAACAGTGAGTCAGGATGTGAAATGATAACATACTACTACTATTGCAGTGAGTGAACAACAGTGAGTGACAGACACCGGTGATAGAGGTGAAATAATATACTACTACAATTGCAGTGAGTTTGTACAGAAATGACAGACACAACAGTGAAGAGTGGAAAGCAATATACTACTACTAAATGATACAGAAGTCAATGAAAGACACAACAGTGGTGAGGTAAATGAAAACAATATACTACTACAATTGCAGTGAGTTTGTACAGAAGTCAATGACAGACACAACGGTGGTTGAGGTAACGAAAGCAATATACTACTAACAATTGCAGTGAGTTTGTACAGAAGTCAATGACAGACACAACAGTGATAGAGATAAGGAAAGCAATTTACTACTACAATTGCAGTGAGTTTGTACAGAAGTCAATGACAGACACAACGGTGGTTGAGGTAAGGAAAGCAATACACTACTACAATTGCAGTGAGAAGTCAGTGACAGACACAACGGTGGTAGAGGTAACGAGCAATATACTACTACAATTGCAGTGAGTTTGTACAAAAGTCAATGACAGACACAACGGTGGTTGAGAAAGCAATATACTACTACAATTGCAGTGAGAAGTCAAAAGCAATATAGAAAGCAATATACTACTACAATTGCAGTGAGTTTGTACAGAAGTCAATGACAGACACAACGGTGGTTGAGGTACTATTACAATATACTACTACAATTGCAGTGAGTTGGTACAGAAGTCAGTGACAGACACAACGGTGGTTGAGGTAAGGAAAGCAATATACTACTACAATTGCAGTGAGTGGTACAGAAGTCAGTGACAGACACAACGGTGG
>JAXRKP010000536.1:32500-35000 GCA_037039925.1 Doris montereyensis
ACACTTCCACACTTCACACACACACTCACACTCCACACTTCACTCCACACTTCCACACTCACACTTCACACTTCACACTCCACACTCCACACTCCACACTCCACACTTCACACTTCACACTCCACACTTCACACTTCACACTTCACACTCCACACTCCACACTTCACACTCCACACTTCCACACTTCACACTTCACACCTCACACTCCACACTTCACACTTCACACTCACACTTCACACTCCACACTCCACACCCACACTCCACACTTCACACACACTTCACACTTCACACTTCACACTCACACTCCACACTTCCACTTCCACACTGTCACACTTCACACTTCACACTCCACACTGTACACTCCACACTTCACACTTCACACTTCACACTGTACACTCCACACCCACACTTCACACTCACACTTCACACTCCACACCCACACTCCACACTTCACACTTCACACTCCACCACACTCCACACTTCACACTCCACACTTCCACACTTCACACTTCACACTCACACTACACTCACACTTCACACTTCACACCCACACTTCACACTTCCACACTCCACACTCCACACTTCACACTTCACACTCACACTCCACACTTCACACTCACACCTCACACTCCACACTTACACTCCACACTCACACTTCACACTCCACACTCCACACTTCACACTCCACACTCCACACTCCACACTCCCACACTTCACACTTCACACTCCACACTGTACACTCCACACTTCACACACTCCACACTTCACACTTCACTTCCACACTTCACACTCCACACTCCACACTTCACACTCCACACTCCACACCACACACTCCACACTTCACACCCACACTCCACACTCCACACTCCACACCCACACTCACTTCACACTTCACACTTCACACTCCACACTTCACACTTCACACTCCACACCCACACTCCACACTTCCACACTTCACACTTCACACTTCACACTCCACACACACTTCACACTCCACACTTCACACTCCACACTTCACACTCCACACTGTACACTCCACACACTCACACTCCACACTCCACACTCCACACTCCACACTTCACACTTCACACTTCACACTTCACACTGTACACTCCACACTTCACACTCCACACTGTACACCCACACTCCACACTCCACACTCCACACTGTACACTCCACACTCCACACTCCACACTCCACACACACTCCACACTTCACACTCACACTCCACACCCACACACTCCACACTTCACACCACACCCACACTCCACACTGTACACTCCACACCACACCCACACTCCACACTGTACACCACACTTCACACTCCACACTTCACACTGTCACACTCCACACTTCACACACACACTTCACACTCCACACTCCACACTCCACACTCCACACCCACACTTCACACTCCACACTTCACACTCCACACTCCACACTGTACCCACACCACACTTCACACACTTCACACTTCACACTCCACACTGTCACACTCCACACTTCACACCACACCCACACCCACACTCCACACCCACACCCACACTCCACACCCACACTTCACACTCCACACTTCACACTCCACACTCCACACCCACACTTCACACTCCACACTCCACACCCACACCCACACTTCACACCCACACCCACACACACCCACACCCACACACTCCACACTCCACACTTCACACCCACACCCACACCTCACACCCCACTCCACACTCCACACTCCACACTCCACACTCCACACTCCACACTCCACACTCACACCCACACCCACACTCCACACCCACACTCCACACTTCACACCCACACTTCACACTCCACACTTCACACTCCACACCCACACTTCACACCCACACTCCACACTCCACACTCCACACTCCACACTTCACACTCCACACTCCACACTTCACACTCACACTTCACACTTCACACCCACACTCCACACCCACACCCACACTTCACACTTCACACTCCACACTCCACACCCACACTTCACACTCCACACTCCACACTTCACACTCCACACTTCACACTTCCACACTTCACACTCCACACTTCACACTCCACACTTCACACACACTCCACACTCCACACTTCACACTTCACACTGTCACACTTCACACTCCACACCCACACTTCACACTCCACACTCCACACTCCACACTCCACACTTCACACTCCACACTCCACACTTCACACTCCACACTGCACACTCCACACTCCAGCAATTATGAGGTCCAAATGCAAGGAGCGGCCTCTCAACCGCCAGGGAGTGGGTTCGAGCTCCGCCAACACTCTATGCATGTTAAATATCCCTTGGCTCTTTACAGGGCATTCATGGCAGATTTTTAAAAAATGCTACCAAAAATATCCAGATCACCTTAAT
This sequence comes from Doris montereyensis, assembly GCA_037039925.1. NCBI lineage: Eukaryota > Metazoa > Mollusca > Gastropoda > Nudibranchia > Dorididae > Doris > Doris montereyensis. The sequence goes on from JAXRKP010000536.1 coordinate 34,893, forward strand.
GTGAATGTGGGTAAATCATATTTAATCAAATCAAAACCAACACTTTATGTCAACTAGTCCGAACTGTTCCAGACAGCTGAGGACCAGGAGACTGGCCAGTGAAAGAAA
>JAXRKP010000536.1:40000-47500 GCA_037039925.1 Doris montereyensis
TTGCTACTTGCTATAACTTGCTACTTGCTACTTTGCTATTTACTACTTACTACTTGCTTCTGCTCTTACTACTTGCTGTTGCCACTTACTACTTGCTTCTTTGCTACACTACTTGTTTCTTGCTACTTACATAACTTGCTGTTGCTATTTACTACTTGCTACTTGCAACACTACTTACTTTTGCTATTTACTACTTACTACTTGCTATTTATCATTTACTACTTGCTATTTACTATTTACTTTGCTACTTACTACTTACTACTTACTTACTACTTGCTATTTGCTACTTACTACTTGCTGTTGCTACTTACTACTTGCTACTTACTACTTGCTATTTGCTACTTACTACTTGCTATTTACTACTTGCTACTTACTACTTGATACTTACTACTTGCTATTTGCTACTTACTACTTGCTACTACTTGCTATTTGCCATCACTACTTACTATTTACTACTTGCTATTTGCCACATACTAGTTGCTACTTACTGACTTGCCACTTGCTATTTGCTACTTGCTTACTTGCTGCTACTTACTACTTGTTTACTTGCTAGTTAATACTTACACTACTTGCTGATTTGCCACTTGCTATTTGCTACTAACTACTTGCTACTTGCCACATACTACTTACTACTTGCTATTTGCTACTTACTACTTGCTTTTGCTACTTATTACTTGCTGCTTACTACCTTGCTTGTTATTTGCTACATACTACTTACTACTTGCTTCTTGCTACTTACTACTTGTTATTTGCTACTTACTACTTGCTTCTTTTGCTACTTGTTACTTGTTATGACTTGCTACTTACTACTTGTTATTTGCCAAATACTACTTATTACTTGTTACTTGCTGCTTACTACTTGCTTTTTTGCTGACTTTCTACTTACTACTTACTACTTGCTAGTTTGCTGTGACTTGCCACTTGCTACTACTACTTTACTACTTGCTACTTACTACTTGTTATGACTTACTACTTGCTATTTATGACTTACTACTTGCTACTTACTACTTGTTATTTGCTACTTACTACTTGTTTGACTTGCTATTTACTACTTACTACTTACTACTTGTTATGACTTACTACTTGCTACTTACTACTTACTACTTGCTATTTGCTGCTTACTACTTACTACTTTTGATATGACTTACTACTTTACTTACTACTTACTACTTGTTATTTGTTACTTGCTTCTTACTACTTACTACTTGTTTTGACATACTACTTACTACTTGCTACTTGTGCTTGACTTGCTACTTACTACTTACTACTTGCTACTTGTTGCTTACTACTTCATTTGTTATGACTTGCTACTTACCACTTACTACTTGTTGCCACATACTACTTACTACTTGTTATGACTTGCTACTTACTACTTGTTATGACTTGCTTTTACTGCTTTACTTGCTACTTGCTACTTACTACTTACTACTTGTTACTTGCTACTTGTTACTTGCTACTTGCTATTTGTTTACTTGCTATTTACTACTTGCTGCTTACTACTTGCTATTTGCTACTTGCTACTTGTTACTTGCTATTTGTTACTTGCTACTTACTACTTACTACTTGCTACTTGTTTGACTTACTACTTACTACTTGTTACTTACTACTTGCTATTTTGCTACTTGTTACTTCTTATGACTTGCTACTTCTTACTACTTGTTTACTTGCTAATTGTTACTTGTTATGACTTTCTACTTACTACTTGCTACTTGTTACTTGCTACTTGTTACTTGCTACTTGTTACTTGCTACTTGTTACTTGCTCTTGTTACTTGCTACTTGTTACTTGCTACTTACTACTTGCTACTTGTTACTTACTACTTGTTACTTACTACTTGCTACTTGCTACTTTACTTGCTACTTACTACTTGTTACTTGCTACTTGTTACTTGCTACTTGTTACTTGCTACTTGTTACTTGCTACTTGTTACTTGCTACTTACTACTTGCTACTTACTACTTGCTACTTGCTACTTGCTACTTGCTACTTACTACTTGCTGACTTGCTACTTACTACTTGTTACTTGTTTACTTGCTACTTGCTACTTGCTACTTGCTTACTGACTTGCTACTTGCTACTTGCTACTTGTTACTTGCTACTTACTACTTGCTACTTGCTACTTACTTGCTACTTACTACTTGCTACTTACTACTTGCTACTTGGTTACTTGCTACTTGCTACTTGCTACTTGTTACTTGCTATTTGCTACTTGCTACTTGCTACTTGCTACTTACTACTTGCTACTTGCTACTTGCTACTTGCTTACTTGCTACTTGCTACTTGCTACTTACTACTTGCTACTTGCTACTTGCTACTTGCTACTTGCTGCTTGCTACTTGCTACTTGCTACTTGCTACTTGCTACTTGTTACATGCTACTTACTACTTGCTACTTGCTACTTGCTACTTGTTATGACTTTCTTACTTGCTACTTGCTACGACTTACTACTTACTACTTGCTACTACTACTTTTACCTACTTGCTACTTGCTACTTGCTACTTGCTACTTACTACTTGCTACTTGCTACTTACTACTTACTACTTGCTACTTACTACTTGCTACTTACTACTTGCTACTTGTTATGACTTCCTACTTACTTACTATTTATGACTTGCCACTTACTACTTGTTACGACTTGCTACTTACTATTTACTACGACTTACCACTTACTGTACTACTTGCTACGACTTGCTTGTTACTACTTGCTACGACTTGCCACTTACTACTTGTTACGACTTGCCACTTACTACTTGCCACTTGACTTGTCACTTACTAGTTGCTACGACTTGTCACTTACTACCGTTACGACTATTTGACTTGCTACTTGCTACTTGCTACGATTTGCTACTTACTACTGGCTACTTGCTACGGCTTGTCACTTACTACTTGCTACGACTTGTACTTACTACTTGCTACGACTTGTCTACTTACTACTTGCTACGACTTGCCACTTACTAGTTGCTGCGACTTGCTACCTTGCTACTTGCTTACTATTTGCTACTTGTCACTACTATTTGCTGACGTGTCATACTTACTACTTGCTACGACTTGCCATACTTACTTGTCTAGACTTGCCACTTAGACTTGCCACTTACTACTTGCTACGACTTGTCACTTACTACTTGCTACGACTTGTCACTTACTACTTGCTACTTGTCTACTTGCTACTTGCTACAACTTGTCATTTACGACTTGCTACTTGCTAATTGCTATTTGCTACTTGCCACTTACTATTTGCTACGACTTGCCACTTGCTGACTTGTCACTTACTATTTGCTACTTGTCACTTACAATTTGCGACTTGTCACTTACTACTTGCTACGACTTGTCACTTACTAGTTGCTACGACTTGCCACTTACTATTTGCTACTTGCTACGACTTGTCACTTACTGTTTTGCTACTTGCCACTTACTATTTACTACTTTTACTTGCCGCTTGCTACTTGCTACGACTTGCTACTTACTATTTTACTACTTGCTACTGTTGCTACTTGTCACTTACTATTTGCTACGACTTGCCACTTACTAGTTGCTACGACTTGTCACTTACTATTTGCTACGACTTGCTACTTACTAGTTGCTACGACTTGCTACTTACTACTTGCCACGACTTGCCACTTACTATTTGCTGCTTGTCATTTACCTATTTGCTACTTGTCCAACAATACTTGCTACTTACCACTTACTACTTGCTACTTGATTTACTACTTGCTACTTTCCTACGACTTGCCACTTACTATTTGCTACTTGTCACTTACTATTTGCTACTTGTCCACTTACTATTTGCTACGACTTGTCACTTACTATTTGCTACTTGTCCTTACTATTTGCTACTTGTCCTTACTATTTGCTACTTGTCACTTACTATTTGCTACGACTTGCCACTTACTATACTTGCCACTTACTATTTGCTACTTGCCACTTACTATTTGCTACGACTTGCCACTTACTATTTGCTACGACTTGTCACTTACTATTTGCTACTTGTCACTTACTATTTGCTACGACTTGCCACTTACTATTTGCTACTTGTCACTTACTATTTGCTACTTGTCACTTACTATTTGTGACTTGTCACTTACTATTTGCTGACTTGCCACTTACTATTTGCTACTTGTCACTTACTATTTACTACTTGCTACGACTTGCCACTTACTATTTGCTACTTGTCACTTACTATTTGCTACTTGTCACTTACTATTTGCTACGACTTGTCACTTACTATTTGCTACTTGTCACTTACTATTTGCTACTTGTCACTTACTATTTACCTACTACTTGTCACTTACTATTTGCTACTTGTCACTTACTATTTGCTACGACTTGTCACTTACTATTTGCTACTTGCCACTTACTATTTGCTACTTGCTACATTTGCTACGACTTGTCACTTACTATTTGCTACGACTTGCCACTTACTATTTGTTGACTTGCCACTTACTACTTGCTACTTGTCACTTACGATTTGCCACTTACTACTTGCTACTACTTATACGACTTGCCACTTACTACTTGCTACGACTTGCCACTTACTAGTTGCTACGACTTGCCACTTACTACTTGCTACGACTTGTCACTTACTACTTGCTACGACTTGCCACTTACTACTTGCTACGACTTGCCACTTACTATTTGCTACTTGTCACTTACTATTTGCTACGACTTGCCACTTACTATTTGCTACGACTTGCCACTTACTATTTGCTACGACTTGTCACTTACTACTTGCTACTTGTCACTTACTATTTGCTACGACTTGCCACTTACTATTTGCTACTTGTCACTTACGACTTGTCACTTACTATTTGCTACTTGTCACTTACTATTTGCTACTTGTCCTTACTATTTGCTACGACTTGCCACTTACTATTTGCTACGACTTGCCACTTACTATTTGCTACTTGTCACTTACTATTGCTACGACTTGTCACTTACTATTTGCTACTTGCCACTTACTATTTGCTTGCACGACTTGCCACTTACTACTTGCTACTTACTATGCCACTTACTATTTGCTACGACTTGCCACTTACTACTTGCTCACTTACTATTTGGTTACTTACCACTTACTATTTGCTACGACTTACCACTTACTACTTGCTACGACTTGTCACTTACTACTTGCTACGACTTACCACTTACTACTTGTCACTTACTATTTGCTACTTGTCACTTACTACTTGCTACGACTTGTCACTTACTTATTTGCTACGACTTGTCACTTACTATTTGCTACTTGTCACCTAATATATTTGCTACTTGCCACTTACTACTTGCTACGACTTACCACTTACTATTTGCTACGACTTGCCACTTACTACTTGCTACGACTTGCCACTACTACTTGCTACTTGCTACGACTTGCCACTTACTACTTTGCTACGACTTGCCACTTACTACTTGCTACGACTTGCCACTTACTACTTGCTACGACTTGCCACTTACTATTTGCTACTTGCTGCTACGACTTGCCACTTACTACTTACTACTTACTACGACTTGCCACTTACTACTTGCTACGACTTGCCACTTACTACTTGCTACGACTTACCACTTACTACTTGCTACTTGCTACGACTTGCCACTTACTACTTGCTACTTGCTACTTGCTACGACTTACCACTTACTACTTGCTACGACTTGCTACTACAACTTTACTACTTGCTACAACTTGCTACTTGCTACGACTTGCTACGACTTACCACTTACTACTTGCTACGACTTGCCACTTACTACTTGCTACTTTACTACTTGCTACGACTTGTCACTTACTACTTGCTACTTGCTACGACTTGCCACTTACTACTTGCTACTTGACTTACTTGTCACTTACTACTTGCTACGACTTGCCACTTACTATTTGCTACGACTTACTTACTTGCTACTTGCCACTTACTAGTTGCTACGACTTGCCACTTACTACTTGCTACGACTTGCCACTTACTACTTGCTACTTGCCACTTACTATTTGCTACGACTTGTCACTTACTAGTTGCTACGACCTACCACTTACTACTTTGCTACTTGCTACTTGCTACGACTTGCCACTTACTAGTTGCTACGACTTGCTACTTGCTACTTGCTACGACTTGCCACTTACTACTTGCTACTTACTACTTACTACGACTTGCCACTTACTACTTGCTACGACTTGCCACTTACTACTTGCTACTTGCTACGACTTGCCACTACTACTTGCCACTTACTACTACTTGCTACGACTTGCCACTTACTACTTGCTACTTGCTACGACTTGCCACTTACTACTTGCTACGACTTGCTACGACTTGCTACTTGCTACGACTTGCCACTTGCTACTTGCTACGACTTGCCACTTGCTACTAGTTGCTACGACTTGCCACTTACTACTTGCTACGACTTGCCACGACTAGTTACTTACTACTTATTACTTACTACTTGTTACGACTTGCCACTTACTACTTGCTACGACTTGCCACTTACTACTTGCTACGACTTGCCACTTACTACTTGCTACGACTTGCGACTTAATACTTGCTACTTGCTACGACTTGCCATCACTTACTACTTGCTACGACTTACCACTTACTACTTGCTACGACTTGCCACTTACTACTTGCTACGACTTGCCACTTACTACTTGCTACTTGCTACGACTTACCACTTACTACTTGCTACGACTTGCCACTTACTACTTGCTACGACTTGCCACTTACTACTTGCTACGACTTGCCACTTACTAGTTGCTACGACTTGCCACTTACTACTTGCTACGACTTGCCACTTACTACTTGCTACGACTTGCCACTTACTACTTGCTACTTGCTACGACTTTGTCACTTACCACTTGCTACTTACTACTTGCTACGACTTACCACTTACTACTTGCTACGACTTACTACTTACTTACCACTTACGACTTACCACTTACTACTTGCTACGACTTGCCACTTTACTACTTGCTACGACTTGCCACTTACTACTTGCTACGACTTGCCACTTACTACTTGCCACTTACTACTTGCTACGACTTGCCTTACTACTTGCTACTACTTGCTACGACTTGCCACTTACTACTTGCTACGACTTGCCACTTACTAGTTGCTACGACTTGCCACTTACTACTTGCTACGACTTGCCACTTACTACTTGCTACGACTTACCACTTACTACTTGCTACGACTTACCACTTACTACTTGACTTACGATTTGCCACTTACTAGTTGTTACGACTTACCACTTACTACTTGCTACGACTTGCCACTTACTACTTGCCACGACTTGCCACTTACTACTTGCTACGACTTTACTTTACGACTTGCCACTTACTACTTGCTACGACTTGCCACTTACTACTTGCTACGACTTGCCACTTACTACTTGCTACGACTTGCCACTTACTAGTTGCTACGACTTGCCACTTACTACTTGCTACGACTTGCCACTTACTACTTGCTACTTGACTTGACTTACCACTTACTACTTGCTACGACTTGCCACTTACTACTTGCTACGACTTGCC
>JAXRKP010000536.1:65000-72500 GCA_037039925.1 Doris montereyensis
AGAGACAGAGAGAAGGAGAAACAGAGAGACAGAAAAAAAACACCCGGGGCGTGTCGGGGAGTAGACGATCCCGTCCTGTATGAGTCTCCTGCTGCCTTGCAGAAGGGTCTTGACTGACAAAGGGGCTAAAGGAGTGAGCCATGCCAGAAAATAACAGCCTGCTGCCTTGCATGCTGGTCTGTCAAGGAGTTAACCTGACAGAAAATAACAAGCCCAGGTAGGGGCCTTAATGTGACAGCCCCACCATCTACCAAGGGTACAGTGGGCTAATCCCCTACTTATCCAAAACCAAACTGATGCAGAGAAATAAATATAATATACCCGACTTGACCTTTCAACGACGAAAATGGAAACGAACACGGACTGTGATTTTTGGAACATGGCATGTTAGGGAAATTAATGGAAAATAGTTAGAATTAGCTGAAGAAATGGAAAATTTCAAAGTAGACATTTTGGCTATTACAGAAAAAAGGAAAGAAGGACAGGGAAAAGAAAATGTAGGACTAAATAATATTTTAATCTTCTCAGGAGTAGATGTCAAAGATAGAGCTAGAGCAGGAGTAGATCTCCTAGTGCATGAAAGGCATGAAATGCTACTAGAAAGCTGGAAGTTTATAAGCCCATGGCTATTAGAAGTAAATATTAAACAAAAAGGAAGAGAAATTAAATTATTAATAGCTTATGGACCAAACGAAGACGCCACTAAAGAACAAAAAGATGCATTCGAAAACGATTTACAAATAGCCGCAGAGAATCTTAAACACAAACAGGAACTAATGCTTTTAGGAGATTTAAACGCTAGAGTAGGCAACACTATAGAAACATCAGGAGGAGTAATAGGTAAAGAAGGAGAGACAACAACTTCCCCAAATGAAAGAGACTAATAGATTTTTGCCTATAGAATAACATGAAAATAACAAACACATTTTTTCCTCATAAAGATATCCACAAATATACAAGAGTAAGTGAAGCCAGGTGTGAAAAGTCAATCATAGACTATATACTATCCAGCAGTTCCCTTGTTTACAGTACATTGGATGCAGAAGTAAATAGAGGAGCAGAAATATTTAGTGATCATCACTTAATGATTGCCAAAATGAGATTACTGACTGAAGAAAACAAACAGAAAAGGAAAGAGAAGACAGCTACAAAACTCAAAATAGAGGAACTAAATACACCAATAGTAAAAGAGATGTACCAATCTAGGATAAGAAGATTTATCAGTGCAAGACAGATGGATCTGAATGATAGCACAATAGAAGAAAAGTGGCAAATGTATAAAGAAACACTCCTCAGTTGTACTGAACAGGTTTGTGGTAGGAAACACATTAAAGGAGATGGGAAAAGAACAGCATGGTGGAATGAAAACGTAAAAAATAAGATCAAAGAAAAGAAGGATGCCTGGAAGAAATACTTGCAAACAAAGAGACCAGAGGATAGAATAGATTACGTGGATAAAAGAACTATCGCCAAAGACAAAGTTAGGAAAGCAAAACAGGAACAATGGGAAGATTTTGGACAAAGACTTCAAGAAAGCTATCAAGGAAATCAAAAGCTTTTCTGGGGGTGATGACGAGCATGATAAAGACCAAAGCATGCCCAATACGACAAATTAAGAATGCCAAAGGAGAAATAATGAAAGAAATCATGGAAACATGGAGAAATTATTTTCAACAATTACATAATCCCTCCAGAACATATGAAACAAGGAATAAAAATCAATTAGTAAGAGTAACAAGTAATCCAGAGGAGACAGCTGAAGATGTAGATATCTCAATGCGAGAAATCCAAACAGCTATAAGAAAAGTGAAATTAGGAAAAGTCCCAGGAGCAGATCAAGTTTATCAAGAGATGGTTAAAAACAAAGGCAGAAAGACAGACAAACTACTACATGCAAGATGTCAACAAGCATGGAAGTCCAAAAAGGTGCGAGACGACTGGAAAAGGGAAACGGTAGTACAGATACACAAGAAAAGATCAACTATGGAATGCTCAAACTATAGAGGGATACTTAGCGTTCCAGGAAAAGTATATGCCAGGATACTGGAAAGTAAATTAAGGAAAAGAGTAGAGGATCAGATTGAAGAACACCAGAGTGGATTTAGACCAGGACGAAGTGTACAAGATCACATATTTACAATTAGACAAATAATAGAAACATTCCTAGAGAGAAACATTGCAATGCACCTGTGCTTTATTGACTTGACTTATCCTCGTGGTGCTTGGGCAGCACATAAGGCCGACACATTGGATCGCCATTGAACACGATCACATGCTTATTTTATCATCTGCCCCCTCGTCCATCCCTGGGTCTTCATCTCTTTTTCGATGTTTCTCCTCCGGGTTTCTAGCGGCGACCTCTCTTCCTTGTTCTGAGGGCTGAGCATTCATCCTAAGCATGTGGCCAGTCTTCTTCCATCTTCTTTTCCTCACAATCTGGGATATTGACTCCAATGATATTCTTTCTTAAAGGTCGTTGTTTGATATCGTGTTTGGCCAAAATATTTTGAGGATCTTTCTGAGACATGTGTTTTGAAAGGTGTCCAGCTTTCTGCAGATGTTATTTGTTCTTTTCCAATATTCCGCACCATAAAGGACAGGTAGAATATTAAATTTGTAGAATCTGATTTTCGTTTTAATTAAGATTGTTCTTGAATTCTAAATAGTATTCAGTGATCTAAATACTTTTCTTGCTTTTGTTAATCTTTCTTTGATCTCATCATCAGAATTTCCATTTTGAGTAATTTTACTTCCGAGATATGTGAAAGCTTGTATGTCTTCAATCTCCTTGTTTCCAAGTTTCACCGGTTGTTTTGATTTGTTGTTCATCCTCATCATTTTTGTTTTTTCAATATTTATGTGTAGCCCCAGTTTTTGTGCATTGTTATCAACTCACTGTGTTTTGGTTTGTATATCTGTGATATTTTGTGACAGGAGTACAACATTATCAGCAAAATCCAGGCCCTCTAATATTTTAGTGAATGTCCACCTTAGTCCTGTTTTCTTATTTTCAACAGATCCCTTCATGATCCCATCAATAGCAAGGCAGAATAAAAAAGGTGATAGAATGCAGCCCTGTTTCACACCTGTATTGATGTTCACGCTCTCCCTCAACGGAGGGAATGGCATAGTGTCGTAGGATGTTCCATAACGCAGGTCTGTGTACACTTTCAAAGGCCTTTTCAAAATCTATAACATTTGAGTACAGGGGAGCATTCCATTCTTGGCATTGTTCAAAATTCTGTCTAAGGGTGAATATATGGTTTGAGCACGAATGGCCTTTTCTAAATCCTGCTTGCTGCTTTCTAACTTTTGGTTCGATTGTAGGCTTTATACGGTTTAGTAATATTTTGCTGAAAATTTTGCTGGTGATAGAGAGCAGCATGCTTTCCCTCGAATTATCACATTTAGAAAAATCTCCTTTTTTGGTAGGTTGACGATGAGTCCAACACTCCACTCATGTGGTAGCTCTTTTTCCCCCCAAATTTCTTGAAATATGTTTTGTAATATTTTAGAGGTCATTTCCTTTTCTATCTTAATCATTTCCGTTGTCACCTGATCTTCACCAGCTGCTTTCCCTGTTTTGAGGCTCTCTATTGCCTTTTTTTTTTTTAAATTCATCAAAAGTTGGGGGTAGCGTGTTGATGTCCAAGTCATTTTCTGCGGGTTTAATGACCGTGTGGATCCTTGGTGGTTCTCTGCTTAAGACACTCGAAGTGCGCTTTCCATCTGTTCATTTGGTCTGTTTTGGCGAGTAAATTTCCTTGTGTGTCCGTGATCGGTGTGCCATTTTTCCTATACCCTTTGGAAAGTTCTTTAGCTGTCTGGTATAAAATCTTCATATCTTGTCTTTGGCTTTTTCTGCTCTTTCTGCTAACATGGCATAGTAAGCTTTCTTGTCCGCTTTGACTGATTTTTTACTTGTTTGTCTAGCATCGTATATTCATTATGGATTTGTTCGTTAATTCTTTCTGATCTGGTGATCAGTAGGCGGCCCTTTGTCTTTTTTCTTTCTTCGATCACTTTCCTTATTGATCTGATGTCACTTTTCTTTGTCTTCCTTAATTTTATACGGAATTTAGCAGTCAGGAGCTCATGGTCATTTACAACATCGGCTCTCCTTTTTGTTCTCACATCTAACAGTGATGTCTTCCATTTCTTTTTGATAGTGATGTGGTCGATGTGGTTTTTTTTTGGTTTAATCCGTCTGGAGAGGTCCATGTATATTTGTGGATGTCTCTATGCTTAAAGATGGTTCCTCCAATGATTAAATTGTTTTCTGTGCAAAATTCCGCCAAACGTTCTCCATTGTCATCCATGTCTGCAGTTAGTCCTTCACGTCCCATTGTGTTCTCTTTGACTATTAACTTTTCCAATGGCGTTTAAATCACCAAGAACAATAGCTAGATCATGTCTTGGGGTCTTTTGTACTGTGCTGTTAAGTCTTTCATAAAACTGTTTTTTCTCCTCCTCACTTTTGTCTTCTTGTGGAGCGTAACACACGATGGTGGTCATCTTTGTGTATTTGGAATTAAACCTAGCTTTCATTAATCTTTCACCCATCGGTTCCCATTCAACAAATAAAAACTGTTTTGCCGTTTTTTGATAGTATCAGGGCAACTCAATTCATAGGTTGATTGTCTTCTCTCGGGCAGTGGACAGGTAAGCACCTGTACAGAGAGTAGATGATCCCGCCCTTCATGAGTCTCCTGCTGCCTTGCAGGCAGGTCTTTGCTGACCAAAGGCTAAGGGAGTTAACCCTGAAAGAAAACAACCTGCTGCCTTGCATGCCGGTCTTGGCTGACCAAAGATTAAGCGAATAACCCTGATAGAAAATAACAACCTGCTGCCTTGCAGGTTGGTCTTGAATGACTAAAGGCTAAAGGAGCTAACCCTGAAAGAAAATAACAAGCCCGGTAGGGGGCGTCAAGGTGGCAGCCCCACCATCTACCTAGGGTACAGTGGGCTAATCCCTTGCTTATCCAAAACAACCTGATTCAAAGTAATATACACAATGATATACCCGGCTTGAACTTTCGAAGACGACTCTGGGGAAAAAAACAGACTGTGATTTTTGGAACATGGAATGTTAGGGAAATTAATGGAAAGGAGTTAGAATTAGCTGAAGGAATGGAAAAATTCAAAGTAGACATTATGGCTATTACAGAAACAAAGAAAAAAGGACAAGGAATACAAAATGTAAGACGAAATCATACTTTAATCTTCTCAGGAGTAGATGTCAAAGATACAGCTAGAACAGGAGTAGGCCTCCTTATGCATAAAAGGCAAGAAATGCTACTCGAAAGTTGGAAATTTATAAGCCCGCGGCTATTAGAGGTAAATATTAAACCAAAAGGGAGAGAAATTAAATTATTAATAGCTTATGGACCCAACGAATATGCCACTAAAGAAGAAAAAAATATCTTCGAAAGTGATTTAAAAATAGCTGCAGAGAATCTCTAACCCAAACTGGAACTAATGGTTTTAGGAGATTTAAATACTAGAGCAGGCAAAAATCTAGAAACATTAGGAGGAGTAATAGGTAAAGAAGGAGAGACAGCAACTTTTCCAAATGGAGAGAGACTAATAGATTTTTGCATAAAGAATGAAATGAAAATAACTAACACATTTTTCCTCCTAAAGATATCCACAAATATACAAGAGTAAACGAAGACAGATGTGAAGAGTCAATCATAGACTACATAATAGTTAGCAGTTCTCTATTTCACAGTACAATGGATGCTAGAGTAACCAGAGGAATTGACGTATTTAGTGATCATCACTTAGTGATAGCCAAAATGGGATTATTAACTGAAGAAAACAAACAGAAAAGGAAAGAGGAGAAAGCTACTAAACTCAAAATAGAAGAACTAAATAAACCAATAGTAAAACATATATACCAATCCAGGATAAAAAATAAGATCTATCAGTGAAAGGCAGATGGATCTGAAGGAAAACACAATAGAAGAAAAGTGGCAAATATATAAGGAAACACTCCTCAAATTTACTTAAGAGGTCTGTGATAGGAAACAAATTATAGGAGATATGAAAAAAACCAGCATGGTGGAATGAGAATGTCAAGACTAAAAGCAAAGAAAAGAAGGATGCCTGGAAGAAATACTTGCAAACAAAGAGACCAGAAGATAGGATAGATTCCGTGAGTAAAAGAACTATCGCCAAAGATGAAGTTAGGAAAGCAAAACAAGAACAGTGGGAAGAGTTTGGACAAAGACTTCAAGAAAGCTATAAAGGAAATCAAAAGCTTTTCTGGGAGGCAATGAAGTGCATGAGAAAGACCAAAGCATGCCCAATACGACAAATTAAGAACGCCAAAGGAGAGATAATGAAAGGAGACAGCGAAATTATGGAAACGTGGAGAAAGTATTTTCAACAATTACATAAATCCCTCCAGAACATATGAAACAAGGAGTACAGATCAATTAGTAAGAGTAACAAGTAATGGAGATGAGACAGCTGAAGATGTAGATATCTCAATGGAAGAACTTCAAACACCAATAAGAAAAGTGAAATTAAGAAAAGCCCCAGGAGCAGATCAAGTTTATCCAGAAATGATTAAAAACCAAGGGAGAGAGGCAGACAAACTACTACATGCAATATGTCAAGAAGCATGGAAATCTAAACAGGTGCCAGACGGCTGGAATAAGGGAACGGTAGTACCAATACACAAGAACGGATCACCTATGGAATGCTCAAGCTATAGAGGGATATCACTACTTAGCGTACCAGGAAAAGTGTATGCACGGATTCTGGAAATGAGACTAAGGAAAAGAGTAGAGGATCAGATTGAAGAACACCAGAGTGGATTTAGACCAGGAAGAAGTGTACACGATCGCATATTTACAATTAGACAAATAATAGAACAATTCCTTGAAGGAGAGATTGACTTGCACCTGTGTTTTATTGACTTAGAAAAGGCATTTGACACTGTGAGGAGGGACAAACTATGGCATTCCTTAAAAGAACACAACGTTAAGTCAAAAATGATAGAAGCCATTAAAAGTTTTTACAATAAACCAACATGTGCAGTGAGAGTAGCTGGAAATGTATCAGAAGAATTTGATGGAGATATAGGAGTAAGACAGGGTTGTAGCCTAAATTCTCTTTTGTTTATCACATTTATGGATTCAGTCACAAAGTCATCTTCAAAAATGAAGATGATGAATGTAGGTATGTAGAAGCTCAAACCAGTAAATGTATCAATGCTTTCATTTGCCGATGATTTAGTTCTGTTTGGAAAATCAGAAAGGGACCTTCAGTCGAATATCAACATTATGAACAATGAACTAAATAAAAAGAGGAATGAGAGTGAATGCAAAAAAACCAAAACAATGCTAGTAAGCAAGAATTGTCAACAAAAAACCAAAATGGCAGTATACAACACAGTTTATTGTCTTACTCTCTCTACGGCAGCAAAACCGAGACCTTTAACAGAAGAGAATACAATCGACTACAGGCAGCTGAAATAAAATATCTAAGAAG
>JAXRKP010000536.1:75000-110000 GCA_037039925.1 Doris montereyensis
ATTAAAGATTGTTCTTGAAGTCTCATCTCCTTTACGAATGATTGGAAATATCTGGCATGAAATTTTAAGATATACATATTTTGCTAATATATTATTATTAAATTGATTAACAAGTAACAATTGACCATTTATCATTACATTGTAGATTATCACCTTCTCCTTATACTTGACATTACCTGCTATGATCACCTACAGAACGATAAAGCTTTAGATCATCATGTTTTCAACAACAGATCACCCGGAAATATCACTACACTACACTCTTCGTGGAACTGTGTCTCCATCCAGGAGAAGAGTCCATTACCGAAACAATACGAAGTTTCTTCCCAAACAAATAATGATAATGCAATTATTATTGATACTGCATTGATGGATTTGAATACTGTAGCGGAAAGTCAACAATTGGCTAGGGTACTAGATCTAGTTTAGGCCTATCTCAACTGCTCCCCCACTTCGCTACAATCATTCGATACGCAGGTTGCATGCAAGGATCTTTTCGCGTCTCAATCCAGTGATACCACTTGATAAATCTACAGTAGATCTAGAAAAGATTCCTTCTAGGTTATGTGGAAAGGAAGAAGGACCAGGGATGTCATACTAATAATGTGTGTGTGTGTGGGGGGGTGTATCTGTGTATGTGTATATGAGTGTATGTGTATGAGCGTATGTGTATGTGTGGAGGAGGTAGAAAGGGGGGAGGGGGGGCTGGAGGTGACAGACGGCAGGTCAAGCAACGAGGAAAGATATCTGGTATGCTAATAGGTCAGAACTGAAGAGTTACTAAACCTTGGGAAACATGAACGCACAGAAAATTGTAAACTCAGTTGATCGTGACGGACTTTGAGTCTTGAGCTGCAAAGCATGAAACAAACTCTTGGTAAGAACGTTTTACATAAGGAAGCCCACAGAGTCGCATTTATTGGCTCGGTGTGACCAAAGCGAGACTGTGTAGGGGCTCTTACTAATCAATTGAAGGCTGTATCACTGGACTTACTGGCCTATGCACTCCATCTAATCTATTGATTTCTCTTGCTACTGTTACAATGATTCTCACTCACCTCCCGCACTCCAAGTCCAAGTTACACTCAGGTTCTTTATCTACCTGGTTCTGTCTTGTCTTTCCGTATGTCTTCCTGAGGATCTTAATGGATCTATGTATGTGTGTATGTATGTATGTAAGTATGTATGTATGTATGTATGTATGTATGTATGTATGTATGTATGTATGTATGTATGTATGTATGTATGTATGTATGCATGCATGTATGTACGCATGCAAGTATGTATGTATTTATCTATGTACGTAAGTAATACTACAAATAATATATTAATAATAATATAATAATAATTATAACAATAATAATAAAGATTATAATGATACGATAAATACTGATACTACTACTGCTACTACTAGTCATGGTGATGATAATAATAACAATAATAATGATAATGATAATAATAATAATAATATAGCAATAATAATAACACCAGCAGCATGAAAAACAACAGCAACAACAACAATAACAATAATAATAACAATAATAATAAAATACTACTATTACTACTACTACTACCAGTACTACTACTACTACTACTACTACTACTACTACTACTACTACTACTACTACTACTACTACTACTACTACTACTACTACTACTACTACTACTAATAATAATAATAATAATAATAATAATAATAATAATAATAATGATAATATAATAATAATAATAATAATAATAATAATAATAATAATAATAATAATAATAATAATAATAATAATAATAATAATAATAATACTGGTACTGATACTGATCCTGATACTGTTACTGATAACGATAACGACAATGACAACGACAACGACAACGACAATGACAACGACAACGACAACGGGAACGGGACCGGGACCGGGAACGGGAACGAGAACGAGAACGAGAACGAAAACGAGAACGAGAACGAGAACGAGAACGAGAACGAGAGGGAGAGGGAGAGGGAGAAGGAGAAGGAGAAGGAAAAGGAGGAGAAGGAGAAGGAGGAGAATAATCATAATAATAATAATAATAATAATAATAATAATAATAATAATATAATAATCATAATAATAATAATCATAATAATCATAATAATAATAATAATAATAATAATAATAATAATAATAATAATAATAATAATAACAATAATAATAATAAATAAAAATAAAAATCACAATAATAATAATAATAATAATAATAATAATAATAATAATAATAATAATAATAACAATAACAATAACAATAACAATAACAATAATAATAATAATAATAGTAATAATAATAATAATAATAATAATAATAATAATAATAATTATAATAATTATAATAGTTATAATAATGATAATAATTGATTTATATAAATGTTCATTGGCGTTTTTTTGTATTAATTTAAAGACAATAATCAGAAAAAAGCAATAGCAGAGCATTAGAACAATAATCATTGAATTACAGATTAAAGACAAAGCATAGTAGATATATAATCTAAAACATATGTCTTATTCTTTAAAAAATGTATTTTGAAAGTGCAAATTTTAGACCTCTCTTAAAAGTTATAAATGATTGTGATGACTTTGCTGAGGGAAACAACTTATTCGAAAGGATGGGAGCTGCAATACTAAAACTCTTTAGATAGAAATTATTTTTTTTGATGACATTTTCAGAAGAAAAGCGTCAGATGACCTTAATGTACGGCTCTGTTGGTGATATAAAATAAGCTCTTGGGGACATTTCATTAAAACTTTTATAGGTATTACAAAGAAATTTGTATTCGATTCTATGTTTCACGGAAAGCCAGTGATGTTTCAATACAAGTGTTATGTGCTCAATTTTCTATGTCAGAAATGTTAACCTGACAGTTCTATTTTGGACTTTTGAAATTTATCAATGATGTAATTTCAACTAAAGGGAGACTTAATTTACTGATATTTCTAGTATCAAAAATGTAGCTTTGAACGAATTTATTGACGTGATCTTTCACGGTAATTCAGTATCAAAAATGACTGCAGTCATTTTTAAAAGTGGTTCAGGTGACAAGTTAAAGCAACGTTTTAGATATTTGGGAGACATGAATTTATATAATACATATACTTACATGAGGTTGATGTAGTGTGTAGTGTGTAGTGTGTACATATGGCGCCAACTATTCTCGCTCTGTGATTTTATCAATTTTATAGTGTCGTTTCAAAGTAATTGTTTACGAGGATTACATAATATTTTTCGTCTTAATGTCGTAATTTGAACTGTGCAATTGTTTTCCTTTTTATCTTCATTTTTATTGTGAAACCTTTATTTTGTCATTCAAGGTGCCTTCAAACGACCACGCAAGTATTTAATTTTGTACTCGTCCTTACCATTGCCAACTGTTCATCACTTTGAAAACCCGGTAAACAATAACACCACAGACCATCAGCTGACCCAAGATTTGGCCACTTACACACCAAAGCAATTTCTTACTTTTCGGCCTCTCATCAAATATTCTTTGCCATAAAACAGTTCACTCACTTGACCATAACAACATTCATATCAACGCACGAAAACGGGACGACAAGAGGAAAGAGAGGTGGCAAACTGAAATCGTAGCTCACCAACACTTCCAATCTTTTACACATCACCTCCATTAAATGAACGTGAACTACCTTAAGTTGGGGATAAGGCACATACACCCTCTCAGGCATTGTACAAAAAAAACCCAAAAACAAACAACACATCTTACTATTGCGCACCTAAATGCTCAATCATGTCGCAACACAATCATGAAAATGCAACACGTAATAGAAGATTATCAACTTGATATTCTCTTTCAACCGAAACGTGGCTGAAAGAGCAGAGCGATGACTTTTTTGTCCTAACTGAAATGACACCACTGGATTTCACCATGAAATCAATTGCATTAAGGCAAGGCCTATCTGTAGTACTACAAATAGTCACTTCGTTCCATGAATGGATGGTCGCAGTGGCAACGGCCATCTGCTGTCAAACCACCCATTCAATTTTCATACGAAGAGAGTCTTACAAATGTTTGAAATAATGAGTACAATAATTTCAAACCCGAAACATAAATGTTTTCTGCATTTTCAGACACCCATCCACTTGTAAACATAGAAATAAACTCATAAACTTAAACTGGTTCGCTGAAATACAAAATCTCCTGTCATCAACATCAACAATAGCCGCCCGTAACAATATATTCTTTGGGGGTTTTAACTTCCAATTTTGAGAAAACATTCGGGAGAATCAACATTGATCAAAACTCTCCTGGAAGAACTTGAACAGTATCAACACATCAGTGCGGCAACATAACACAAGCACGGGCATATGATAGACTGGCTGACCACAGACAAGGACCTACAGTTAACATCAATAATGAACACATACAAGGACCTACAGTTAACATCAATAAGGAATACATACAAGGACCTACAGTTAACATCAATAAGGAATACATACAAGGACCTACAGTTAACATGAATAATGAAAACAGACAAGGACCTACAATTAACATCAATAAGGAACACATACAAGGACCTACAGTTAACATCAATAAGGAATACATACAAGGACCTACAGTTAACATCAATAAGGAACACATACAAGGACCTACAGTTAACATCAATAAGGAACACATACAAGGACCTACAGTTAACATCAATAAGGAACACAGACAAGGACCTACAATTAACACCAATAATGAACACAGACAAGGACCTACAAATTAACATCAATAATGAACACAGACAAGGACCTACAAATTAACATCAATAATGAATACAGACAAGGACCTACAAATTAACATCAATAATGAACACAGACAAGGACCTACAAATTAACATCAATAATGAACACAGACACAGTGACCTGAGACCATCACATAATCTCTTTTGATATTCGATTTAAAAAAACCGTCACCTGAAAAGATCCTGTTCTACTCACGGGACACAGGACACATTGATACAGAGCAAATTGATACAGAGCAAATTGATACAGAGCAAATTGATACAGAGCAAATTGGTACAGAGCAAATTGATACAGAGCAAATTGATACAGAGCAAATTGATACAGAGCAAATTGATACAGAGCAAATTGATACAGAGCAAATTGATACAGAGCAAATTGACACAGAGCAAATTGATACAGAGCAAATTGATACAGAGCAAATTGACACAGAGCAAATTGATACAGAGCAATTTGATACAGAGCAAATTGACACAGAGCAAATTGATACAGAGCAAATTGACACAGAGCAAATTGATACAGAGCAAATTGATACAGAGCAAAATGATACAGAGCAAATTGATACAGAGCAAATTGACACAGAGCAAATTGATACAGAGCAAATTGACACAGAGCAAATTGATACAGAGCAAATTGATACAAAGCAAATTGATACAGAGCAACTCAAAAAGATGTTATGCACGTAACTGAAAATAACTGCAGCAATGTCGATACGCAATCACTGACCACTGACATTCGGAACATTTTCGACACCCATACCCGTAAAGGAAAGAACAGTGAATTTCCAAATGAACGCTATGAGGTTCACCAATGATACAAGGGAAGCCAAGACGAGGAAACGAAGATGTACATGGAATAAGACCAAACTCCAAATTCACAAAGAGATCTACCTCCACTCAAAAAAGAATCGCAATACAATCATTAAAACAAAAAGAAGGAATATGACCAAAAGAAAAATTCCCCTTGTTAAATGTTCACGGCAATTTTTCAATATCTGCACAGAACAACTTGAAAATTGTAAAGAAGTGCCCTCACCATCCAAACTTGAACCAAAAGATTTATCTGACAAATTTGCGTCTTTTTTCCACAAAATTATTCTAAAATGTTTTAATGATTTAGATAAAACTCAAACAACACCCATGTCTGAAAGATTCTCAGGAGAAAAACCCCTCTCTTGATTTGACTAAATCTCTGAAAAAGAAATTTCAAACCTTATTCTTTCATCCGACTCAAACAACATGGTCTAAACTAAAATCCTATTCCAACAGGTCTTTTGAAAGATTGCCTTGATACCATTTTTGTCTTTTATAACAGATGTCATAGATTGTTCTCTCCGTACATCAGAAGTGCCGGTTATCTCTAAAATAGCAATTGTAAAACCCTTCTAAAGAAACTTAATCTTGATCCGGAAAATTTGAAAAACTACAGACCTGTCACAAATATTTCCTTTTTCTCGAAAATTCTTGAAAGGGTAGTAGTTCTTAAACCACGTTCAGCGCATCCGGCATAAATTGATCCCTGTGAACCCTTTCAGTTTGCCTATCGAACCAACCACAGTACTGCACTACTTCATGTTTCGAGTGATTTACTAAATGATATTGACAGTGAGGACGAATCACTTTTAGCTCGTCTTGATCTTTCTGCAGCCTTTGATACCATAGAGCACAACATAATAATTCAACGACTTTAATTTTCTTTTGATATTACATAGATTGCCCCTCATTGGTTTATTTCGTACTTAGAAAACCGTAAACAAACCATCATTGGCAATGGTATGAAAGCTAGAAATATAACCTTGTCATGTGGAGCGCCACAATGATCTGTCCTTAATCATATCTTATTGTTAATGTAAGCTTGTCCCCTTACCTCTGTAATTAAAAATCACAATGTTCCCTATACTTCAATGCCCATGATACCTAACTATACGAAGTGGGCCCGGTTAAAAACGACCTTCAAAATATGATTGATCACATCTTTCGTTGTGTTGTCGGGGTAAAGAGATAGATGGACATCACAAGCTAAAACGAATGAAGAGAAAACTGAACTATTACTCGCTGGCATTAAAAGATTTGTTTTATTTCACACAACGAATCAGAAAGTTTTTCTTTCTTTATCAGTTCCCATTCTACCTTTCGGTGTATGGGTACAGATGCCCGAGATGATCTTTCTCCAGGATGCCCTCTCCTGGCGTTTTCTGTTTCCTTCCAAAAAAGTTAAATATATATGCTTCAATGCTTCTTTTATATCTTCTTCCTACTTTCTCCGAGGTCTGCCGTTTGGGCTTTTACCTTGACCTTTAGCACTGTATACTGATTTTGACATTCTATTGTCATTCATTCTGTTTACATGCCCAGACCATCTCAATTGATTTATTTCTATCCTACTTTTTATGTCATCTCCTTTGGTTTGATCTCTTATTGTTGTGTTTCTGATTTTGTCTCTTTTAGTTCTCCCTATCATCCTTCTTAGACATTTTATTTCAGCTGTCTGTACTCTACTGTATTCTCTTCTGTCTAAGGTCAAGGTTTCACTGCCGTAAAGGATAGTAGGGCAATAAACTGTGTTGTATACTGCCATTTTGGTTTTTTGTTGACAATTCTTGTTTACAAATGCCTTTCCTAGATGGTTATATATTGCACTTGCCTTTCGGATTCTCCGGCTGATTTCTTCTCTTAGTTTCTCCTCTGAGTTAATCATTACTCCTAGGTAAATGTAGCTGTTAACTTGTTCTAAATTCTTCCTACCCAATTTAACAATTTGTGTTTTAGCTTCCTAGTTACTAGCATTGTTTCGGTTTTCATTGCATTTACTCTCATTCCTCTTTTATTTAGTTCATTGTTCATAATGTTGATATGCGACTGAAGGTTACTTTCTGATTTTCCAAACAGAACTAAATCATCGGCAAATGAAAGCATTGATACGTTTACTGGTTTGAGCTGTCATATACCTTCATTCATTTTCTTCCTTTTGAAGATGCCTTTGCGACTGAATCCATAAATGTGATGAACAAAAGAGGACTTAAGATACAACTCTGTCTTACTCCTATATCTACATCCATTACGTTTTAAATATAATCCATTTCCTAATATCTTATTAACGCCGGTTGACTGGGTAAATATCAACCGGCGTTAATAAGATATTAGGAAGTGGATTTAACATATGGTGTAAATATAGATAACGGAAAAATCTATATAGGTGATAAAGAAATTAAAGTTGTTAGTAATGATATTATTATTAATGATAAAACATTTACAGGAACAAAAGGAATGTAGAATTTGTTAATGGTAAAAGAACCAGATGATTTTATTTCACGTGATTATGATAAACACAAAGAAATTATGAAAGAAACCAATGTACTTAAAAATCAGAAACAGGTAAATTAAAATCTAATAGTGGGAAGAAATGGAAAAAATATTTCAGGTAGAGTAGCAAAAGATTTATATACACCTGAAGGAATTAATACAATTATAATTCCTTATGATCCTGATGAATTAATTAAAAGAATGGATTTATTATTTGCAGAAAAAGAAGCTGGTAATACAGGATTAGAACAAGAATTAAAAGAAAGAATTAAAGCATTGTATCAGAAGAAAATTATTTATAAAACTCAACTTAAAAATTTTAATGATGAAGCAAATTATTAAATAAATCTATTAAAAAAGTAAACGGTTTAATGTATTTGGATATCATTTATCCAAAGGAATAGGTGCTACGCCTTTTAATGTTGAATAAAATGTATATATTGGTGGTAATTCTGTTTATTCTAATCTATCAATTGAATCAATATATTCATATGGATAAAATCCCTTTTGTTTAATAAATATAAATCACCATTAAATTCTTCAGATAATATTGGAAAGTCATCCATCGATTCTACTATTCCTGCTACTCTTTAGATAAAAATCTATATGAATCTAGAAATCTAGGCTTCTTGTAAAAACTTCCATATTCAATAGAGATATATTCTTCTGAAGTTTTTGATAATACAGTCACTTTATTATGTTTATCTTCATACTTCATTAATTCTTCTACTATAAAATGAAAATCATAATTAGATCCATAGTGAAAAAACACTGGAATTAATTTACTTGATTTTCCTTCTTTTGTATTACATGATTGACCTGCTGCCCCTCTATATTTAGATGTGTAATGATTATGTTCTATTATTTTACAAATGTTATCTGTGAATTCAATTCCACACATGTAACAATTAGTTACATTATCATATTCTTTAATTTGTTTAGGTGTTAATTTATGTTCAGCTTTTTCATGGCGACTTAAATTAGATATTATATCATCATAAATCATAAGAATATTTTCAATATATTTTTCTTTTGCATCTTCTCCAACATATGAAATATATTCTGATTTGTATATATTAGGATAATCTGATTTTACATAAATACCAAAACTGTTTACTTCTTGTTTAAATATTTAATTTGTATAAGGTTCTTCAGGATGAGGTTGAGTAGTATGAACAGGAATATTAGTTGATTCAAAATAAGAATAGATTGCGATAGGTAGTCTTGATTTGAAATAATTATTTTTAAACTTAATAAAAGTATTTTCGTTTGGTATTATAGTATTACAGTGTTTGTGATTTAAACATATTTCCATATGTTTATCTAATGTTTTTTTTACTACTAAATGTATTCAAACAATTTCCACAAAGAAAAGATTTATTTTTATTATCACAAAGAAAACTATCAAGATTTTTTATTTAACAGTATTGTGTATTTGAATCATTCTCAAGATATAATAAATCAATTACATTATCTTTATTTTCATTATTAGAAATATGAATTGGATAAATAGATAACATGTCTTTTGAATTATTTAAAGCAAATATATTTATATTTAATATTCGATTCAGTTTTTCTACTTTTGGAATATCTTTGATACATACAGGATATTCTATTCCAGTCATATTAATTTTATCTTCATACATTTTATATTTTTTTAATAGGAGATCAGCTGGATATAATTTTGCTAATACAGACCATAGAAAATATCTGTTATCATTTACATTTTTAACTTTAATTATATTATGTGATTTAAATTGAGTAGGAGTATAAGATGATGCTTTTAGATAACTAACTTTATATAGTTTTACTTCTGATTGAATTATTTTATCAAAAACAAAACCACTCCCTCTTTCTTGAAAATTATCTACCCATGTGTTAAAAGTATTTGGTAGATTATTAAAAAGTTTTATTAATATTATTCTTAGATTGTATAGTTTGTATTGGTGAATTGTAATAAACAGTTACTTTATCAAATGCTAATGGTGTTCTAAACGCACAAGTTGCAATTATCTTGAGTTTTATTGGTGTGTTAGTTAAATCAACTGTATCTTCAAGGTGTTTAATATATTTAATATAATTCTCTTCATCTATATCATCAATAATATATTCTTTAATAATATCATTAAATCTTTTAGTTTTTATAAGAGCTATTTTATTAGGAAACATTTTGTATAGGATTTTTGATGATTAGTTTGATAATTTGGATTTCTTTTAATAAACTCATTATACGCTTGTTTATATTTTTCTTTATTATTTTTACAATGATTGCATTGTATTGGTTTCATACAAGCTAGACATGCAGAATTTACTCCACATGGTTTAGTGTTGTTTTTATGACATTAATCAATTGTTTTAAAAATACATTTGGAGCAGGTTTTTCATTTATCAATTTTATTAGAAATAGTTTTTAGTTTGTAATCTTTGTTTTTTGTAATTCTTTCTCGTAAAAAGAACCAGTAATATCTTCTCCTTTTATGTCTTTCATTTTATATGTAATTGGATTTGTTTATATAATTCTATCTATCTTAAATATTTCTGTAGTCCAATTTTGTTCATATCCTTTCTTAAATGCGTTTTTATATTTTGTTATTCTTACATTATCACCAACTTTATATTTTGATTTCTCGCTTTCACATGGTTCTTTTTTAAATACTCGATTAAATCTTTCTTTTTCATTTCCTTTTTTCCTTCCTTCAGTAGGTGTCATTTTAATTGTATTATAAAATGTGTTATTTTATTGTTTAAATAATCGTTTTAATACATCATAATATTTAGTAGTATTATAAGCAATAAAATATTTAAATATTTTTACTTTAAGAGTTCGGTTAAATATTTCAATAACACAGGACTTGCTTTCGTTTTGGACTGTATATAATTCTACATTATTTAATTTAAGTAAGTTTTTCATAATTTTATTTAATAATTCAGTTCCTTTATCAACCCAAATCTTTCCAGGTTTTCTTTCTGTAAATAATATTTAAAATGCATTTGTAACTTCTAATCCTGTTTAGTTTTTAAAGGTATAGCCCAAGCATATTCTGAAAATATATCTATAAGTGTTAACATATATTTATAGTGTATATTTTGTTTTGAGTATTTTTGCATATCTATATGATCAGCTGCCCATATTTGATCAACGCCATACACAACGACCTTTCTTTTTTGAAATGTCTTAATTATGGGTTTATGAAGTTCGTTGGCTAATTCTGTAGTTAGAGGTTGTCCTAGTCATTTAGCTTTGGCGAAGCTTGGTCTTTGTCCATCGACTCCAAGTCCATCATATATTTTAAACCAATAGTTCCTTGAGAAAGCTTTTTATTCAACCATTCATTAATACTTTTTGGTTTTAACATTTTCATATTATCCAAAATTTGTTATTACATATTTTATTCTTATCTTTAAACTTTTTATGTTTATCATACAGATATCATGATTCATTGCAATTTCATCTAATCCATTTATTGGTTTTGAACCTGGTAAAGGATTATTATCATAATCAAGTTTTAAATTTAATTTAGTAAAAGATCCTAGAAAATTATAACCAAAACTATGTATCTCTGGCATTTTATTAATTATTGTATCTGCAAACCCTTTACCAGTAAATTTAGATTTATTTGTCTCACAAACAATACATTTACCTTTGCTCATATTTCTATTATTTTTAGATGTTGCTTGATGTTTATCTTTTGTATCTGTTTTTGTCTTTATTTCATGCAGTAAATCATTTCCATTTTATATAGCAAATAAACGGTTAATAAAAAATATATTTATATATCAGTAGGAAATATTATTCTAGAAAATAAACCTTTATCCAATTATGATATTATACAAGCGCTTAAATATTTGAAAATTTAAAAAATTCAGAGACCATATATTTATAATGTAGTGAAGAGTGATTTTACAACATACTTTATTTATATTATAATTTAAACATCCCCTCATATTAAACATATACCCTTTTTACTCCATTTTCACTTATCTATTATTTATTTATGAAATGTTGAATAAAATAGTTCAAATAGTCTCTAAACAGTGGTGCTCTTTAGTCCTAACGAATTTAATATTTTTATTTTATTTTTCTTGTTAAATAAAATAATTCAAATAGTCTCTAAAAGGGGTGATCTTTAGTCCTAACGAATTTAATATTTTTATTTTATTTTTCTTGCTAAATAAAATAGTTCAAATAGTCTCTAAAAAGGGGTGGTCTTTAGTCCTAACGAATTTAATATTTTTAAAATTTATTTATAGCTTAATTTAACACCCCCATTTTTTAATAGTACTCGTACAAGTCCTATACTACTCACGAAATCTATCATATCCTCTGGTCTCTTTGTTTGTAAGTATTTCTTCCAGGCATCCTTCTCTTCTTTGATCTTAATCTTAACATTCTCATTCCACCATGCTGTTTTTTTTTATTATCTTAGTCTTAACATTCTTATTCCACCATGCTGTTCTTTTCCTATCTCCTTTAATTTGTTTCCTACCACAGACCTCTTCAGTACAACTGAGGCGTGTTTTTTTTATACATCTGTCATTATTCTATAGTGCTATCAATCAGATTCATCTGCCTTTCACTGATAAATCTTTTTTTATCCTGGATTGGTATATCTGTTTTACTCTTGGTTTATTTAGTTCCTCTATTTGAGTTTAGTAGCTTTCTTCTCTTTCCTTTTCTGTTTGTTTTCTTCAGTCAGTAATCTCATTTTGGCAATCCCTAAGTTATGATCGCTAAATATTTCGGTTCCACTGTTTACTCTTGCATCTAATGTACTGTAAAAAGGGAGCTGCTAACTATTATGTAGTTTATCATTGGCTGTTCATACCTGTCCTCATTTACTCTTGTATATTTGTGGATATCTTTATGAGGAAAAAAAGGTGTTGGCTATTTTCATGTTATTTTTTAAACAAAAATCTTTAAGTCTCTCTTCATTTGGAGAATTTGTTCTCTCCTTCTTTACCTATTATTCCTCCTGACGTTTCTATATTGTTGCTAACTCTAGTATTTAAATCTCCTAAAACTATTAATTCCTGTTTATGTTTAAGATAATGTGCAGCTATTTATAAATCGTTTTCGAAGATATCTTTTTTCTTCTTTAGTGGCGTCTTCGTTTTGTCCATAAGCTATTAATAATTTAATTTCTCGTCCTTTTGGTTTAATATTTACCTCTAATAGCTGTGGGCTTATAAATTTCCAACTTTCGAGTAGCTTTTCATGCCTTTTATGCACTAGGAGGCCTACTCCTGCTCTAGCTCTACCTTCGACATCTACTCCTGAGAATATTGAAATATGATTTCATCCTACATTTTCTATTCCTTGTCCTCTTTTCTTTGTTTCTGTAATGGCCAAAATGTCTATTTTGAAATTGTCCATATCTTCCACTAATTCTAACTCTTTTCCATTTATTGCCATATCATTCCATGTTCCAAAAATCACAGGCCGTGTTCGTTTCCATGTTCCAAAATCACAGGCCGTGTTCGTTTCCATGTTCCAAAAATCACAGGCCGTGTTCGTTTCCATGTTCCAAAAATCACAGGCCGTGTTCGTTTCCAAGTTTGTCGTTGAAAGATCAAACCCGGTATATTATATTTATTTCTCTGAATCATTTTGGTTTTGGATAAGCAGGGATTAGCCCACTGTATCTTAGGTAGATGAGGCCCCCTACCAGGCCTTGTTATTTTGTTCAGGTTAACTCCCTTAGCCTTTGTTCCAAAAATCAGAGGCAGGTGTTTTCGTTTCCATGCCAGGCAGGTTGTTCAGGGTTTCCAAGCCTTTGGTCATTCAAGATCGGCCTGCAAGACGGCAGGTTGTTTTTGTCAGGGTTAACTCCCTTAGCCTTTGGTCATTCAAGATCTGCAATCGGCAGGTTGTTTTCTGTCAGGGTTAACTCCCTTTTTGGTCATTCAAGATCGGCCTGTCAAGATCTTAGCCTTTGGGTAGCAGGTTGTTTTCTGTCAGGGTTAACTCCCTTAGCCTTTGGTCATTCAAGATCGGCCTACCAAGACGGCAGGTTGTTTTCTGTCAGGGTTAACTCCCTTAGCCTTTGGTCATTCAAGATCGGCCTGCAAGACGGCAGGTTGTTTTCTGTCAGGGTTACCACCCTCAGCCTTTGGTCATTCAGACTTTGGTCATTCAAGATCGGCCTGCAAGGCAGCAGGAGAATCGTGGAGGACGGGTTAACTCATCTACTCTTTGTACAGGTGCTTACCTGTTCACCACCCAGGGCTCAGAAATTCATATAGGTGAAAATTAAATCAAAATATTAAACGAAGGAGGAAAACAAATCTTAGAATACAGTTATACTCAGAATTGATAATGGAAACAACGAATACGGATTTATAATAGATCCATAAATTTCGTACCTAGAAATAAAAGCAACGTACTCCCCCCTTTACCTCCACTAACGCATTAAGGAAACAGGTTTCATGCCTATCTTTTCGAAGATTGACTTCTTGAACTCATTACTGTTTAGCATTTCACAAAACAAGATTCATCGCCTATAGGCTCCTAAGCCTAACCCTAACCCTAATTCCAACACTTAACCCTAACCCTAACCCTAACCCTAACTCTAATCCTAACCATAAACCCTAACCCTAACCCTAACCCTAACCCTAACCCTAATCCTAACCCTTACCCTAACCCTAATCCTACCCTAACGCTAACCCTAACGCTAACCCTAACGCTAACCCTGACCCTAACCCTAACCCAACTCACATTAAAAAGAAGAGAATATGATGATGTAGCCTCACTCTTAAAAACTCTCCATTGACTGAGTGCAGAAAGCAGAATAAAATGCAAAGCTGCAGTCATCGTTTACCGTGGCCTTAATGCGTCAGTTCCTATATATTTCTCTGAACTGCTCCACAGTTGTACCGGCCCAGATCCCTGAGATCCTCGCCAGATTCTAGCCGTTTGGTTGTACCCAGAGTTAAAACTAAAATTGGAGAACGGACTTTTTCTTTTTTGATGAACCTTCTGTTTGGGACCCATTGCTACAAAAACCTTAGGAAGTCAAGTTGTCTGTCCGTTTTTAAGAAAACGTTTAAGACGTTTTACTGTTTTGAGCAGTTTAAATACGTTTTAGTTTAGTTAGGCACGCGCCCTTTACTTTTGACATTTTTAACAAATTTTTTAATAATCTTGATCTGATGTAGTTTACAGTTGTATTCAAAAGCTGTGGCACGGAAAATTATATTAACCAGCCTTCTGTCGTGGTGGAAACCAATGATTGAGTCGTGTGTCTGTATGGAATTCTTTGTTGTAGTCATATTCACATTTTGTAAATTGTGTATTTTGACCGATACCGATAATAATATGTGCTTTATCACACGTTTTTTGAAAGGCGCACAGTCTGCCTTTAAGGGTTGAGTACTATATAAATGTCTATTATTATTATTATTATTATTATTATTATTATTATTATTATTATTATTATTATTATTATTATTATTATTATTATTATTATTATTATTATTATTATTATTATTATTATTATTATTATTATTATTATTATTATTATTATTATTATTATTATTATTATTATTATTATTATTATTATTATTATTATTATTATTATTATTATTATTATTATTATTATTATTATTATTATTATTATTATTATTATTATTATTATTATTATTATTATTATTATTATTTTATTATTATTATTATTATTATTGTTATTATTGTTATTATTATTATTATTATTATCATTATTATCACCATCATCATCATAATCAACATCATCATCACCATTATCATCATATTATCATTATTATTATTATTATTATTATTATTATTATTATTATTATTATTATTATTATTATTATTATTATTATTATTATTATTATTATTATTATTATTATTATTATTATTATTATTATTATTATTATTATTATTATTATTATTATTATTATTATTATTATTATTATTATTATTATTATTATTATTATTATTATTATTATTATTATTATTATTATTATTATTATTATTATTATTATTATTATTATTATTATTATTATTATTATTATTATTATTATTATTATTATTATTATTATTATTATTATTATTATTATTATTATTATTATTATTATTATATTATATTATTATTATTATTATTATTATTATTATTATTATTATTATTATTATTATTATTATTATTATTATTATTATTATTATTATTATTATTATTATTATTATTATTATTATTATTATTATTATTATTATTATTATTATTATTATTATTATTATTATTATTATTATTATTATTATTATTATTATTATTATTATTATTATTATTATTATTATTATTATTATTATTATTATTATTATTATTATTATTATTATTATTATTATTATTATTATTATTATTATTATTATTATTATTATTATTATTATTATATTATTATTATTATTATTATTATTATTATTATTATTATTATTATTATTATTATTATTATTATTATTATTATTATTATTATTATTATTATTATTATTATTATTATTATTATTATTATTATCAATTATTTATGAATCCGATCAGAATTTATTCCAAGATTACTATTATTACGTTGTTGAGTTTACTATTATTATTATTATTATTATTACTATTATTACTATTATTATTATTATAATTATTATTATTACTATTATTACTATTATTATTATTCCTGGATCTTTCATTTACGTCTCTTTGATTTGTGTTGGTGGGAGGTAGGGGGTGTAGCACTTATCAATTAATTTCAAATTGAATCCGATCTACCCATGTTATGTCTGTATACCTCTCCATCTAGATTCAGACATATCCATATATATGTCTAAACAATCTGTTGAAGTCGTTGTTGAGTTTAACTTTAACCTTTAAGAACAAAGCAAATCCATCTATTGTGACTACTTTATTGACACACCGTGTCTAGCACTAGTACTAAACATTGAAAACACTTCATACCAACAAACTGACTTCAGAGACAAAGCGCTGTCATCTCGCTCAATGCTCATGACGGTTGTCGCCAGCCAACTGAAAACAACAAAACATACAAGAGTAGTAACGACAGCAACAACATCTGAGAAAACGTTAGTAGCGACTTCTCCACGAGATTCATTCAGTACATCAACAATAACACCGCCCCTCTGACACATTTGTTGACTTTATTGGATTAGTTTAATGTCGTCTGGTTTGTCTTTCATTTACGTCTGACTTAGGCTATCTACATAATTTGTGTTGCATTGTATTTAGACAGTAGAGGTAAATTCTGAAAATGTGTGAGCCGAGTATGACAAAGAAAACTCTAGCCAAGTGAGAAAACTCATCCATGGAAAACCAACAAGGTGGTAACAGTACGCTTTGCTGACATGTGTCCAGATTCTTCACTATGATAAAATAACTGTCTACCCTTGTTCAAAATCTGAAAGACACTCCATCTATCAACAAGGACTGTTCAAATCTGTCTATCCATCTATCTGTTATTCTTGGACTGATATCTCATTATTGAGTATTGCGTTATCAAATGATCCAATTTCACAAAAACAGCGAAGACAACAGTATATCGAAAATGCGACAACGATATCTCCTTAATTGGCAAGACCAGACAATCTGGATTATGTCTAGTGCTACGGAGAACACGTGCAGAATATTCTGACATTACTACCCCATCTTAGAAATTTGATCTTCAAAACATTGAATCTAGATCTACAATCTATAAAAAGCAAGACAGAGACGAAATAAGTTCTGGAGGCCATGAATTGTATAGCCAATAACATGCATCCTATTAATGTTTTGTAATTCGCATATAATTATCAATTTGCCATGGTTTGATTGCTGGTTCATCCTAAGGGATGTCATTTTCTGTTTGCCCTTTATTGGTATAGGTGTGAATACATTTATTCAAAGCAAGTTGACTTTGATAGAGATGCATTAATAGAATTTGAATAATTATTGTATTCATTTTCACCATAAATCCTTTAATAGCTGAAATGATTTCTTCACATGATGTGTTGGTGAAATTTGAGCATTGTTATATCTTATGAATAAAATGTAAACAAGAAACAAAAAACCAAACTTTGAATGGTTCTGTGATGGCCTGTTTGTGTTAGATTGAGATCACCAATTTTGAAAGGTTCTGAGATAACCTGTTTGTGCTAAATTGGGATTACCAATTTTGAAAGGTTCTGAAATGACCTGTTTGCGTTAGATTGGGATTAACAATTTTGAAAGCTTCTGAGATTAGATGCTTTGTTTGTGCAAGATTGGGATAACCCCTGAAGGGTTTTGAAATGAGACCTGTTTGTGTTAGATTGGGATAATCACTTTTGAAAGGTTTTGAAATTAGACTTTGTTTGTGCAAGATTGGGATAACCACTTTGGAAGGGTTTTGAAATGACCTGTTTGTGTTAGATTGGGATAATCACTTTTGAAAGGTTTTGAAATGACCTGTTTGTGTTAGATTGGGATAACCCCTTTGGAAGGGTTTTGAAATGACCTGTTTGTGTTAGATTGGGATTACCAATTTTGAAGGGTTTTGAAATGACCTGTTTGCGTTTTGAAGGGTTCTTTGAAGTTTGGGATTACCAATTTTGAAAGCTTCTGAGATTAGATGCTTTGTTTGTGCAAGATTGGGATAACCACTTTTGAAGGGTTTTGAAATTACCTGTTTGTGTTAGATTGGGATTGGATATTGGAATAATCACTTTTGAAGGGTTTTGAAATGACCTGTTTGTGTTAGATTGGGATAATCACTTTGGAAGGGTTTTGAAATGACCTGTTTGTGTTAGATTGGGATAACCCCTTTGGAAGGGTTTTGAAATGACCTTTTGTTAGATTGGGATAATCACTTTTTTGAAGGGTTTTGAAATTACCTGAAATTTTGTGTTAGATTGAGATTACCAATTTTGAAAGCTTCTGAGATTAGCTGTTTTGTTTGTGTAAGATTGGGATCAAAAACCACTTTTGAAGGGTTTTGAAATTACCTGTTTGTTAGATTGGGATTACCAATTCTCAAAGGTTATGAGATGACCTGTTTTTGTAATATTGGGATAATCAATTTTAAAGGATTCTGAAATGACCTGTTTGTGTTAGTTTGAGATCATTTATTTTTTAGGGTTCTGAAATTACTTGTTTGTGTCTGATAAGGATCACCAATTTTGCAGGTTCTCAAATGACCAGGTTGTGTTAAATTTCTGTTCGCCAATTTTGAAAGGTTATGAGGTGACATGTTTGTGTCTGATTTGGATCATGGATTTTTCAGGGTTCTGAGATGATCAGTTTGTGTTAGAATGGGATCATCAATTGTACAGGGTTTTCACATGACCTGTTTGTGTCGGATTTGGATCATCAATTTTGCAGGGTTCTGAACTGACCTGTTTGTGTAAGATTAGGATTATCAATTTTGAAGGGTTCTGAAATGACCAATTTGTGTCAGATTGGGATAATTAATTGTGAATTACCTGTTTGTGTTATATTGGGATCACCAATATTGATGGGTTATGAGATTACTTGTTTTTGTTAGATTGCGATCATCAATTTTGAAAGGTTATGAGATGACCAGTTTGTGTTGGATTGGGATCACCGATTTTGAAAGGCCATGGAATGACCAGTTTGTGTTATATTGGGATTACAGAATCTGAAAAGTTATAAATGACCTGTTTGTTTTAGATTGGGACCACCGATTCTGAAAGGTTATGAGATGATTTGTTTTTGTTGCCTAGGATCACCAATTCTGAAAGGCTATGGGATGACCTGTTTGGTTAGATTCAGATCACGGATTCTGAAAAGTTATGAGATGACCTGTTTGTGTTAGATTGGGATCACCGATTCTGAAAGGTTATGAGAGATGAATTGGGATCACCGATTCTGAAAGGTTATGAGATGACCTCTTTGTGTTGATTGGGATCACCGATTCTCAAAGTTTATGAGATGAACTATTTGTGTATGACCTGTTTTGTTATACTGGGATCACTGATTTGAAAGATTATGAGATGAAGTGTTTTTGTTGATACTGGGATCACCTGATTCTGAAAGGTTATGAGATGAATTTGTTTTTGATTGGGATCACCTGATTCTGAAAGGTTATGAGATGAACTGTTTTTGTGATATTGGGATCACTGATTCTGAAAGGTTATGAGATGACCTGTTTTGTTATATTGGATCACGGATTCTGAAAGGTTATGAGATGAAGTGTTTTTGTTAGATTAGGATCACTGATTCTGAAAGGTTATGAGATGACCTGTTTGTGTTAGATTAGGATCACCGAGTCTGAAAGGTTATGAGATGAAGTGTTTGTGTTATATTGGGATCACCAATGAAAGGTTATGAGATGAAGTGTTTTGTTAGATTGGGATCACCAATTCTGAAAGATTATGAGATGACCTGTTTGTGTTAGATTTGGGATCACTGATTCTGAAAGGTTATGAGATGACCTGTTTTGTGTTAGATTGGGATCACCAATTCTGAAAGGTTATGAGATGAAGTGTTTTTGTTACTGGGATCACCAATTCTGAAAGATTATGAGATGACCTGTTTGTGTTATATTGTGATTACCAATTCTGAAAGGTTATGAGATGATATGTTTTTGTTAGATTGGGATCACCAATTTTGAAAGATTATGAGATGAAGATGTTTTGTGTTATATTCAAATCACCAATTTTGAAAGATTATGAGATGAATGTTTTTGTGATATTGGGATCACCAATTTTGAAAGGTTATGAGATGAAGTGTTTTTGTGATATTGGGATTACCAATTTTGAAGAGTTTCTGAGATGACCTGTTTGGGTTAGATTCAAATTACCAATTGTGAAAGGTTATGAGACGACCAGTTTGTGTTAGATTAGGATCACCAATTTTGAAGAGTTTCTCACATGACCTGTTTGTGTTCTATTGGGATTAACGCTGAGATGACCTGTTTGAAGATTGATCACGGATTCTGAAAAGTTATAAGATGACCAGTTTGTATCAGATTGGGATCATGACTTTCTAAAAGTTATCAGATGACCAGTTTGTACCAGATTGGGATCATCAATTCTGAAAAGCTATCAGATGACTTGTTTGTGTTAGATTGGGATCATCAATTCTGCAGAGTTCGGAAATGACCTGTTTGTGTTATATTGGGATCACAAATTTTGAAAGGTTATGAATTGACCTGCTTCGTTCGTTTGAAATCACCAATTTTGAAGAATTATGAAATGACCTGTTTGTGTTACATTGGGATCATAAATTTGAAGGATTTTGAAATGACCTGCTTGTGGTAGATTGCGATTACCAATTTCCAAGGGTTCTGAAATGACCTGTTTGTGTTAGATTGGGATCACCAATTTTGAAGGGTTCTGAAATGACCTGTTTGTATTAGATTGGGATCACCATTTTTTCAAGGTTCTGAAATGACCAGCTTTTGTCAAATTGGGATTATCAATTGTGCAGAGTTCTGAAAGGACCAGCTTGTGTCAGATTGGGATCACCAATTTCCAAGGGTTCTGACATGACCTGTTTGTGTCAGATGTAGATTACTAATTTTGCAGGGTTCTGAAATGACCTATTTTGCAGGTTTAAGAAATGACCAGTTTGTCTCAGATTGGGATCATCGATTTTGAAATGACCAATTAGTGTTAGATTGGGATAATGAATGTTGAAAGCTTCTGAAATGACCAATTTGTGTTAGATTGGGATAACCAATTTTGAAAGGTTCTAAATGATCTGATTTTGACCGATTGGGCATCAATTTTGCAGGGTTCTGGAAGGACTAGCTTGTGTTAGATTTGGATCATCAATTTTGAAAGGATCTGAAATGACCAGTGTGTGTTAGATTGGGATCATCAATTTCGAAGGGATCTGAAATGACCAGTGTGTTAAATTGGGATAATTCATTTTGAAATGTTCTGAAATGACCTGTGTTTGTTAGATTGGGATCATCAATTTTGAAATGTTCTGAAATGACCTGTGTTTGTTAGGTTGGGATCATCAATTTTGCAGGTTCTGAAATGACCTGGGTTTGTGTCAGATTGGGATCACCAATTTTACAGGGTTTTGAAATGATTGGTTTGTGTTAGATTGGGATCAACAATTTTACAGGGTTCTGAAATGACCAGGTTTTGTATTAGATTGGGATCACCAATTTTACAGGGTTCTGAAATGATTGGTTTGTGTTAGATTGGGATCACCAATTTTGCAGGTTCTGAAATGATTGGTTTGTGTCAGATTGAGATCATCAATTCTGCAGGGTTCTGAAATGATCAGATTGTGTCAGATTGAGATCACCAATTTTGCAGGGTTCTGAAATGACCAGATTGTGCCAGATTAAGATCATCAATTTTGATGGGTTCTGAAATGATCAG
Organism: Doris montereyensis; assembly: GCA_037039925.1. Classification (NCBI taxonomy): domain Eukaryota; kingdom Metazoa; phylum Mollusca; class Gastropoda; order Nudibranchia; family Dorididae; genus Doris; species Doris montereyensis. The sequence continues at coordinate 97,387 of JAXRKP010000536.1, forward strand.
TTTGTGTCATATTGTAACCACTCATAAAGGTTTTGGTTTATCTTTCACTTTGAAACATGGGTTTTGTACTTTTTGAGACCACTGGACAAGGTTTGTTTTGAGGCCAATAGTTTGAGACTGATAAATCATTGGTATGTACCTAACCTGATCGCGCAAGCATAGCGTAAACATGTATATAAACATGGCTTTGAAAACCAAACAATAACAAAATGTAACAAAAATACAAATGTGAAAACCAAACAGAAATCACGAAAGATGTGTTCTCAGGCATTCTTTTATTTGTTGTTCTTGTTACGTATCATTCCATCTTGTCTGTGATGCCAACTTAGAAGAAAGACTCAAAATAGCAGACACATCCAATTTTCATTCTATATAAACCAATTTTCATTCTATATAAACAAATTTATATATATATATATATATATGTGTATATATGAAAACTGTAGAGTTAAGACATACCTGTACCCTTATTCTTTGCAGACACAGCCATTTATGCATCTTCATGTCTAAAGTTTTGTCTATACACAAAGAAGAACAAAATCAACAATGCTAAAAAAAGGCTGCTTACTAAGTATACAGTAGTAAAAAAACCAACCCAACACAATAAAGTTTGACATTACAACAATCCATCAACTAAATACAAACTCATTTGTTGGGCCTGAGTAACATGCCTGTAAATATCAAAGAAATAGAGAAAGTCAATGAGTATTAAAATTATATGCTACTTGTATTAATGCCTGGAAAACAATTACTACCACGACTGTGATCAGTGTTTTGTACAGAGAGATGACTTTAAATAACATCAATCACAGGAACTAACTGGGCAACAAATAAATCAAAAGGCTCAAATAAAAGGCAAAAAAAACAAGCAAACAAAAAGGAGGAGGGAATGAGAATGAGGGTGCTAAATACAACATAAAACAAAGGGAATACCCAGAATACACAATTATCATGATATAAGACAGCTTTCAGTGTAACTTTCAACATAATGAAAACAAGATTTTAATTTTTCAGGATTGTATCACAATTCACTTTGATAGATGCTACACTTTCACATAAATACAACAATCTTCCAAAGACCCCAAAAAATGTTGAAAAAATACCTTTAAAAAAGAAGAAAAAGAGCAAAACATTAAATGGGATATCTACTTAAAATCTCGAAGGAACTGCAGATATCATGATAAATACACAACAAAAGGCATAAAGGAAAAAATAAATGCAGAGGTAGAAGATAGCCTATGAATAAAATTTATCAAAAGAAGATTCTCAAGAAAAACTTGCAATAGGAGAAACTGCAACACTGACTCAAAATGCAAATAACATAAATAATGACTAAGTCATAAAATCTGACAAAATCAAACAATTGAGAGATCTCAGCACAAATCAAATTTGGCATAAAGCATATCATTTCATAAATTTCTTTGAAATGCAGTCTCTAAAAAATGCTATGCAATGTGTTGTTTCCACAGAATAATGACGATAATTACAGATAATATATCATGATTTACATGAAGAAATTTCGACATAAAAAGCTCTCTTAAGACTCAAAACAAATTATTCCTAAATAAGGTATACCAAGGATCTTAATGACAAGAACTAGAAATCCTTGCGACATGCTTACAAGAAGTTAATGTAATTTACACCACATGAACAGTATAAAGAGGCTTTTCTGAACTTCTAACGGCAACGGATAGGCTAAAAACAACAGACATATTATACAAACACATTTCATACGGCCGTGGCGAGGAATGAGGGGAAATGAATGTTTTCAACAAGCATTAGTACAACAACGAAATTCAGATCTTGGAAAAAAGGGTTAGGATTTGTTTTGTTGTATTTTTGTCCGCCCCATCACTACACAGCAACCAGGTATCAGAGTTTGGTAAATAGTTACCATTAATCACAGCTAACGATAATAGTCGACTAGGAGCTAAGAAGCATGAAAAAAAAAATCAAAGCAATCAACAGGTGGACTTAAAAAACAGAAAGTAAGACAGACAAATCTAAATAAAACCAAGTCATAAAGAAATTATAAAGGAAAAAAAATAAGAATTTGTTTAGAGGAAAACATGGCATTCAAAAGCAGTCAGATAAAAAGGAAATAACAAATTAAAAAAAAAACAACAAAAATTTTGTATGTATTTCACTCATTCGTCACTTAATGCTAAAAATTCTCATAGTCAAAACTTCAGTGCTTATGTGAAGATTCAATTAGTTACAACTCTTAATCATAAGGGCTAGCAAAGGACAATAAATAACCTACAATGAACAAGTTCAATGTAAAAGCATCAAAGCATTATCTCTGTATCAGCCAAAACATCAAAAGAAAACAATAGCAAGCTCCCTCAGCCAGTCAATTTGCCGAAGGACGGTACCGACGTCATGCCGACAATGGGAGGCAACACATCCTTGTCACCCATGTTGGTAGCTGCGATTATTCGCATGGTGTTGGTGGCACCAGAGCCTGGTTTCCATCCGGTCAAGACCACCACCTGAAAACGGACAGTAGGATTGGTGAATGTCAGGAGAAGAGGGAAGAGTCAGTTGAATCAGCCGCAGTGACTGGCTGTTTCCGTCATGGCTTAAAACAAGGGGATTTCCTGACACCCCCATTTTGGTTCTTAATTAGCGATTTTGAGATTTTCCATAAGTTCATTCCTTTTTCCTTTTGTTTTTTTTTACTACAGTAAGTCATATCATACTTATCATTTATCAAAATTATGTTGAGTTTTTTTGTCCTTTCTACTAACTTATAGTCAGGAAAAATTGTGTAAATGTGATTTTCTCAAAATGTAGCTTTTTATAGATTGGCCCCAATTTGGTTAGCAATCAATGAAGAAACACAAAATTTCACACAGTAACGTTTTTCGATATTGTTTTGAATTTTTGAAAAAGAAAAATTGACAAAAATGGAAAAGTTGCTGTACATATTTTTAAAGATTCATAAAAACAAAATTATTGGATAATTTGTAACGAGGGCGGGAAGATATTGGACTGAATAATGTGTGTGCAAAGTTAAGATCAAAACTAAAAAAGCCTATTTGAATTGAAATTGACCATATTTTTGTACTGAAAATCAGACGTGGTGGTGTTTCCATGGCAACCACATGATGAACATATTTTTTCCCTTTTTTTCAGCTCATTTAGCCATGCTGAATTGAGGTGTAGGTTTTTAACTCTTCAGCTGGTGCTGGTACTCATTTGCACCTGGGTTTGAGTGAGAACTTGTGTCAAGTGTCTTTCCCATGGAACACGACGTCTGACCCAGTTCTGTCAGAATTCAGACCCAAGACCTCATGATCACAACTCTGGCCAGCCATCCCATGAAAGCTCATACATACAACAGATCTACTTATGTACAACATGAGCCTAAATCATATTTTAAAGTTTCCCGTTCTCAACCCGTGATTGTAAAGGTGTTAGTTCAAGAACTGGCCTGAACAGTGTTGTGGCACAATCAGTCGTGTTGAGACTTTTTAATCAACTCAGAGTTGAGCGTAAGGTAATCAGGAGTAAAGTCTTGTTTTTATAGTAAGTAAATGGTAAAGTTCCTTCAAGGCCGTTATGGCCCATAGAGCCTGAGCTTATCCCAATTTCTATAGCATGAAGCGGAACAGGTGATAATAATCACCTCCTGAACAGGACGCTAGTCTGATGCAGATTGTGACTTTCAAAGTGAGTGCTTGTGGCTATTTGCACCTGGGTTGAAGTGGGGAAAATGCATGTTAAATGTCTTTCCCAGGGAACACAAAGTCGGACCTAGCTTTACTAGGATTCGAATCCGGGACCTCATGATCCCCAGTCCGGCAGTCTAACCGCTTGGCCACCGACGCCACCTGTTTTTATAGCCCTAAGGCATAATGTGGAATGTGGTAGTTGACCTCAGAGTTGAGCGTGGGGTAATCAGGAGTGGAGTCCTGATTTTTCTAGGCATACAGCCTAATGTGTTAGTTTGCCAATACTCTCCAGCCCGTCTTTATCTTCGCAGTCTTAATAAACCTAGCTACCCATTTCGCAGTCTTAAAAGACCTAGCTACCCATTTTGCAGTCTTAATAGACCTAGCTACCCAGTTTGCAGTCTTCATAGACCTAGCTACCCATTTCGTAGAGTTTTCATAGACCTAGCTACCCATTTCGCAGTCTTAATAGACCTAGCTACCCATTTCGCAGTCTTAATAGACCTAGCTACCCATTTCGCAGTCTTAATAGACCTAGCTACCCATTTTGCAGTCTTCATAGACCTAGCTACCCATTTCAGTAGAGTTTTCATGGACCTAGCTACCCATTTCGTAGTCTTAATAGACCTAGCTACCCATTTCGCAGTCTTCATAGACCTAGCTACCCATTTCGTAGAGTCTTCATAGACCTAGCTATCCATTTCACAGTCTTCATAGACCTAGCTACCCATTTTGTAGAGTCTTCATGGACCTAGCTACCCATTTCGCAGTCTTCATAGACCTAGCTACCCATTTCGTAGAGTCTTCATGGACCTAGCTACCCATTTCGTAGTCTTCATAGACCTAGCTACCCATTTCGCAGTTTTCATAGACCAAGCTACCCATTTCACTGCTGGGTCGACAGGAGGGCCAGGAAAATTTTCGCCCGGGCTGGGAATTGAACTCTGGCCTCCAGGATGGTAGTCACAGGACTCTACCGACTGAGCTACCGGTTAATGGGTAGATGGGTATTAATAATGGAAATTTGTATTGTGCACTCATCCTTACAAGGGTAAGGCTCTAGGTGCATTACTCTTTTAAAGATATGTATAATAGTAATACACAACACCAGTTACGTGAATATGTGTCAATAAATATAAAGATTGTGGACTAATCATTGTGTCCCTACCGGATCTCCCTGTCGGATCATCTTGCGGTCCAGGCCGATGCTGATGGCTTTCCAGATGCGACGATCCACGTCCGCGGTCCATTCATCCATTTTTGGAGCTGTGGGCAAACAAGGGGGATACATGATCATAAGACCTTGACATGGAGGCTGTCTTAGTTCTTATCGCATAACTTGTAACGGTATAGCTAACGGTAAGATATAGAAGCAATTTGTCAGTTTCAGTGCAATTTACCCATCAGCCATATATGCGGATATCTCAGGGTGAATCAATAGGAAATAGCAAGATGAAAAGACGTGTGAAAGAGTGCAAGGAAAGAAGTAGATTCTACCAATAGTACCTGACAAACATTCAATATTATAAATATATGAAAGTATAAATTTGAAAACGATATACAATCAAAAATAGAAAGACGTAATATCTTGAAACCAACACTGAGACAAAATGTACTTGCTTAAAATAAAAAAGGGGAGAAAATTATAATTTTATAAATAAAGAATAAAACAAAGTAAAAGACTCAAAGAAAATAAAAGCCCGAAACGAAACCAAAAAGACTTTGCATCAAAAATTGAAAAAGAAAAGTAGAACAAGGGATGAAAAGAAAATGCTTAAAACATTTAACGGGTTGGTGGGAAGGGGGAGGTATGTGAAGCAAACTTCCCCTTTGCGAGTCATGAAATCACAGGTGAAAAGCCAGATAACCGCATGGTAAACTATGATGGAGGCAAAGAAAATCAATGAGATGTTGAAATATTAACGAATGAGAAAAGATTTCATAGCTAATAAGGGACATAGCATACAAATCTTAAGAAACCATTTAAAAAATTTTAAAAAGAAGAAAACACAAAAAAACAAAACTGTCTCTTCTTCATAGAAGAGACGGACAGACTATGAGACAGAGCAGATACAAATTTCTCCATAAGTACTAGATTTACAATATCATTAAACATTTTGTTTACTTTCAAGCAGTCACTGTGCAAAGCAAATAACCAAATAAATGAAAAAACAACAATGGCAAGAATACCAATCAACTTAAGGAGAAATGAATCCATTGATCTATCTACTCAAGCACATGTTATAGTGTGATCTCAGGGTGGTTCCAGTCTCTCTCCGAGTTTGCTCTATTCGTAGACGTTGTCACCTTGTGGAAAGAAGGGCTTAGAAATCTCCATTTTAATACCATATTGTATAATGTATTATAGTTCTGCACGACGTCCTTTGATTTGCATTAAAGGAAATGCAATGTGTCCGGCCATCTACCTATGTATACCTTTTGCAAAGAAATCAAACATCCCACGGCTGAATTCTCAAAACTGGACAAATGGAGATAGGACTGGACAGCACTAAGCTCATAATGAAAATTGCCGGTTAAAAGTTAAAGTGATAAACTCTGTGAAATTTGAACTTTGAGCACATGCGTTACTAAAGGTAACATTAAACTAGGAACCCTTCATTTATTGCTTAAATGTATTTGTTTTGTTTGTTTTGTTGAAATTCACCCTTTCCACCATATATGTCGATCTCAGGATGAGTTCAGAGGTAAACAGCAAGATAAAAAAAGAAAAAAGAAAAGAAAAAGAAGACAGAGTGAAAGGAAAGAAATAGGGTCTACCACTACCACCCAACAACTGCCTACCCTTACCTTTAAGCATGTTTCATTTTGCATAAGAACATAAATGACTACATTCAACAAATGATCTCTGATTTGTTGACGTTTATCCCGTCCACCATTTGCAGTGATCTCAGGGTGAATTAAAGTGGAAACAGTGAGATGAAAGAGGTGAAAGAGTGAAAGGAAAGAAAAGGGCCCTACCGGTACCGCCCACTAACTAAACCACCCAACAAGGAATGATCAAACTGAAAATTAAGCAAAGCATAGCCATCCCATCAGTTTCATTTTGGAATAACATGATAATGCAACATTCATATCGCAATAGTAATTTCCCTCCATTATGACAGGATTTCAGACTTTTGCACTTTCACAATTAAATCACTGATAGACATTGTCATGATTCATTTAGCAAAAACAAAAGGAAAAGAAATATTGCCTTTGCAATGGAAGGCAAGAGTGACAGAGAAATATCCAAGAATTGAATTAGCCAGCAAAACACAATGGAATTAATGCTCTTTCCCTTCCACAACAATTTTACAATAAAATTTAAAGATTTGAAATCGTATTTCATGCAAATCTTACTGACATATTGTATTCTATTGACATATTATTATAATCATTATTATTAGTAGTAGTTATCATTATAATTATTATCATTATCATTATTATTATGCCAGTAGGAACTCCTACTTGTCTTCCAAAAGATATAGGATTTAGGGATTTTGTTAAGTGCACAAAAGTTTGTGTAAATAGAATGATGTTGTTACAATATAAACATATATATACAGATAAAATTCAAGAATGGCTTTGATCACATGTATAATCATTGATTGATATACTATAGACTACGGAATAAAATGTTAAAAACTGTATTTGTGAATAAACAACTCCACAAGAACAAAACAATTCAACAAAACCAAAATGACTAGATAACGAATTTAATTACTGAACAAAGAAAGACGAAAATAAAGAAGAAGAAAACACTCGACAAGTTTAAGAATTAATATTTCAATTTTAAAGACACTACAAACCTTTAACGAACTAAAGAAAAAAGAGACAAACTGAAGAAATAACACAGATGAACAAAAAAGAGAAGGGTAGGAAAGTCCTCCTCGGAAAGAAAATGAATTGCCAAATATTGCAAAATTTGGAGTAATAACAAATAAAGAGCAGAAGCTTGTATTTCCCTCTCTTTTCTTTTCAAACAATTAGGTAATAAAGAGAAGATCAGTTTAACAGAAGACAGATGTGAAAGAAGAAAAAAGAGGAACCAATTAAGTATACCCTACCAATAATAGTGGACGCAAACCAATCAATGGTACAAAAAAACTAAACAAATTAAAATGAAAATCAGAGACAAAAAGGTCACAAAAATATTAGGTTAGTAGGCATAAAAAAATGACACGTATATATAAAGGCAAAACCTAACTGAAAAATAGCAAAATACACACAAGTCTGAAAGTATGAGAGGCTTATAAAAATCATTTAATCTCCTCAAGGAAAAGATTTCGAATGCTGCATGAATGAAACATGAATGAAGAAAAATAGGTCTTTCAAAGTCGTAATGATTTGTGGAAACAAAAATTAACACCAACAATAAAAAAAACCCACATACATTCTTTCACGCTACAAAGGAAAGAGAAGAAAAAAACAGAGAAATTGTTGAGGTATTTCTTCTTCTTTTGGTTTACTGTCCTTTTTACTGGATTATGAGGACAAGAATGATAATAGTTTGATTTGATTTATTCCTTTATTCTTTTTAAACTGTTTTCCATCTTCAATTATATCCATTTTGCCATCACTCATGGCAACACTGTGTTTGGAAGCTAAGAAAAAGAAGAAAACAAAGTCTTCAAAGCGATCAGAGGACCTGTGCTGGCTAAATGTTGGTAGAGGGGAAATGACATTGCTACAATTGCCACAAGCCAAGCATCTATAATCCGGTATTAGCGTAATGGCTATGACACCAAATCCGGATGATGATATATTGGGGGTTAGCAGTGATAGATCATTATATTATGTAATCTTATCTCTTTCAGGACAGAAAGAGACAAATAAATGAAAGGGTGATGATGATTATATTATAGTAATGATAATCATGTTCATAATTATCAAAAGTGTTATCATAAGCATAATACTCATACTTAACTGACCACAGAACCAAATCGTATTCAAGAACCAAACAGCAATATTTTCTGACTTTCTGACCTGTTTGCATGGACTGAAAACCAATGAATGACCAACGCTAAAATCAATTTTCTGACTTTCTGACCTGTTTGCATGGATGACAACCAATGAATGACACTAAAATCAATTTTCTGACTTTCTGACCTGTTTGCATGAATGAATGACCAACGCTAAAAATCAATTTTCTGACTTTCTGACCTGTTTGCATAAAAATCAATTTTCTGACTTTCTGACCTGTTTGCATGGACTGACAACCAATGAATGACCAACACTAAAATCAATTTTCTGACTTTCTGACCTGTTTGCATGGACTGAAAACCAATGAATGACCAACACTAAAATCAATTTTCTGACTTTCTGACCTGTTTGCATGGACTGAAAACCAATGAATGACCAACACTAAAATCAATTTTCTGACTTTCTGACCTGTTTGCATGGACTGACAACCAATGAATGACCAACACTAAAATCAATTTTCTGACTTTCTGACCTGTTTGCATGGACTCAACCAATGCTTAAGAACCAACACTAAAATCAATTTTCTGAATGACATGGACTGAACCAATGAAACACTAAAATCAATTTTCTGACTTTCTGACCTGTTTGCATGGACTGACAACCAATGAATGACCAACGCTAAAATCAATTTTCTGACTTTCTGACCTGTTTGCATGGACTGACAACCAATGAATGACCAAGCTAAAATCAATTTTCTGACTTTCTGACCTGTTTGCATGGACTGACAACCAATGAATGACCAACGCTAAAATCAATTTTCTGACTTTCTGACCTGTTTGCATGGACTGACAACCAATGAATGACCAACACTAAAATCAATTTTCTGACTTTCTGACCTGTTTGCATGGACTGACAACCAATGAATGACCAACGCTAAAATCAATTTTCTGACTTTCTGACCTGTTTGCATGGACTGACAACCAATGAATGCTAAAATCAATTTTCTGACTTTCTGACTGGACAACCAATGAATGACCAACGCTAAAATCAATTTTCTGACTTTCTGACCTGTTTGCATGGACTGACAACCAATGAATGACCAACTAAAATCAATTTTCTGACTTTCTGACCTGTTTGCATGGACTGACAACCAATGAATGACCAACGCTAAAATCAATTTTCTGACTTTCTGACCTGTTTGCATGGACTGACAACCAATGAATGACCAACCTAAAATCAATTTTCTGACTTTCTGAATGGATGACAACCAATGAATGACCAACGCTAAAATCAATTTTCTGACTTTCTGACCTGTTTGCATGGACTGACAACCAATGAATGACCAACACTAAAATCAATTTTCTGACTTTCTGACCTGTTTGCATGGACTGACAACCAATGAATGACCAACACTAAAATCAATTTTCTGACTTTCTGACCTGTTTGCATGGACTGACAACCAATGAATGACCAACACTAAAATCAATTTTCTGACTTTCTGACCTGTTTGCATGGACTGACAACCAATGAATGACCAACACTAAAATCAATTTTCTGACTTTCTGACCTGTTTGCATGGACTGACAACCAATGAATGACCAACACTAAAATCAATTTTCTGACTTTCTGAAAACAACCAATGAATGACCAAATAAAATCAATTTTTAGTTTGTTTTTCCTTTTTCTTAAACTTCTGGACTTTTAAACATCTTTCTTCAAAAGAAGACCAACAAAAACATTGCAAAGCTGTTAAAAAGCCAGAAAAGGTTCAAATGGAAAAAAAAAAATGGCAAATCAAAACAATTCAGAGGCAACAGCCTAATAAAAGGAACAGAACTGTGCCAACTCAACTGTTAAAGTTCCAACACTCACTACTTTAGACTGTATAAAATTCTTTAATTGCCTTTTGTATAGAAAAAGGTAATAACATTGTTTATTGACAACTTTACTGGGCAGTGGACAGATAAGCACCTGTACGGGGAGTAGATTATCCCCCCCCACGAGTCTTCTGCTGCCTTGCAGGCAGGTCTTGATTGACCAAAGGCCAAGGAGTTAACCCTTAAAGAAAACAACCTGCTGCCTTGCATGCCAGTCTTGACTGACCAAAGGCTAAGGGAGTTAACCCTGACAGAAAATAACAACCTGCTGCCTTGCACGCTGGTCTTGAATGACTAAAGGCTAAGGGAATTAACCCTGACAGAAAATAATAAGGCCTAGTAGGGGCCTCAAGGTGGCAGCCACACCATCTACCTAAGGTACAGTGGGCTAATCCCCTGCTTATCCAAAACCAAACAGATTCAGAGAAATAAATATAATATAAACGGCTTGATCTTTTGAAGACGAATACGGACTGTGATTTTTGAAACATGGACTGTTAGGGCAATAAATGGAAGAGAGTTAGAATTAGTTGAAGAAATGGAAAAATTTAAAGTAGATATTTTGGCCATTACAGAAACAAACAAAAAAGGACAAGGAATAGAAAATGTAGGATCAAATCACATTTTAATCTTCTCAGGAGTAGATGTCAAAGATAGAGCTAGAGTAGGAGTAGGCCCCCAAGTGCATAAAAGACATGAAAACCTACTAGAAAGCCCACGGCTATTACAGGTAAATATTAAACCAAAAGGACGAGAAATCAAATTATTAATAGCTTATGGACCAAACGAAGACGCAACTAAAGAAGAAAAAGATATCTTCAAAAACAATTTATAAATAGCTGCAGAGAATCTTAAACCCAAACAGGAACTAATGCTTTTAGGAGATTTAAACACTAGAGTAGGCAACAAGTCAGAAGGAGTAATAGGTAAAGAAGGAGAGACAACAACTTCTCCAAATGGAGAGAGATTAATAGATTTTTGCCTAACGAATAACATGAAAATAGCCAACACCTTTTTTCTTCATAAAGATATCCACAAATATACAAGAGTAAATGAAGACGTGTGAAAAGTCCATGATAGATTACATAATATTTAACAGTTCCCTTTTTTACAGTACAATGGATGCAAGAGTAAACAGAGGAGCAGAAATATTTAGTGATCATCACTTAGTGATTGCCAAAATGAGATTACTGACTGAAAAAAACAAACAGAAAAGAGAGAGAAGAAAGCTACTAAACTCAAAATAAACCAGTAGTACAACAGGTATACCAATCTAGGATAAAAGATTTATCAGTGAAAGACAGATGGTACAATAGAAGAAGAAAAGTGGCAGATGCAGTCGAATATCAATATTATGAAACAATGAACTTAAAAGAGGGATGAGAGTAAATGCAAAGAAAACCAAAACAATGCTAGTAACTAGGGAAGCTAAAACACAAAATTTTAAATTGGGCAGGGAGAATTTAGAACAAGTTCAAAGCTACAATTACCTAGAAGTAATGATTAACTCAGAGGGAAAACTAAAGAAGAAATCAGCCAGAGAATCAAAAAGGCAAGTGCAATATATAACCATCTAGGAAAGGCATTTGTAGGTAAGCAAGAATTGTCAACAAAAACCAAAATGGCAGTATATAATCCAGTTTATTGTCCTAATCTCCTCTATGGTAGTGAAACCTGAACCTTAGACAGTAGAGTACAGGCAGCTGAAATGAAATATCTATGAAGAGTAGTAGGGAAAACTAAGAGACAAAATCAGAAACACAACAATAAGAGATCAAACTAAAGCAGATAGCATAAAAACTAAGATAGAAATAAATCAATTGAGATGGTTTGGGCATGTAAACAGAATGAATGACAATAGAATAGCTAAATCAGTATACAGTGCTAAAGCCCAGGTAAAAGACCAAAAGGCAGACCTCGGGAGAGAGTGGGAAAGAGGCATTGAAGCATAGAAATTTAACTTTTTTGGGAGGAAACAGAAAATGCCACAACAGGGCAACCTGAAGAAAGATCATCTCGGGCATATGAACCCATACACCGAAAGGTATAATAGGAACTAATAAAGAAAGAAAGAATTGATAACTTTAGACACTACCATGAATGACACTTACAAGTGTGACCATAGAGCTTCTTTCAC